>JAGHPS010000212.1:835000-1048698 GCA_020976635.1 Castanea crenata | reverse complement strand
GGGTAAAAAGGGGTGAACTCCTGGATGTCCTAGAAGCACTGGTGTTTGAAAAGTACTACAGACAAAGGCTGCCACCTCCACATTAAAGACCATGCACCTACCACCCTAGCCGCATTAATGGGGAAGTGACACCTGAACAGTGGAAATGAAACTTCTGGTTACTATTCGAAGGCACTGAGAGAAGAAATATCTAGGCTAAGGGGGAGATGGAGCAACACGTGTATAAGGTATCAAAAAGAGGAGTATTTAAGGGGAGACCCAGAACAAAAATGGGGGGTTCCCTTTTTGTAACTAAAAAGAAAAACAAAGGAAAGAGAAATAACATAAGAACAGCTCTCGGCTCATGTCCGAGGAGGTTGATTTGCAATATAACTTGTTGTTTTTAAGTGTTTGCAGCCTTTAGTTTGTCATAAAATTCTTACACACTTCTAACCTGGGTTAAAAGCCCGCACTCTACAAATTCATATTGTTTAAGGCTTATTGGGCCTAAGGACATAACTGTTCTTGGGGTCAGGTGCAATTGTGCACTTACAAATAGTATTTAAATTATATATATGAATTATATTATGCATCTTATTGTTTATCTTTAAGTGTATCCATGCATATACATGAAGTTACAAGCTTGTTTATTAATAAAGGTACCCAACCCCCCTCTGCCCTCTCACCAATTAAAAACAAAAAACAAAGAATATCTAACCCTAGGTGGCTATATGTACATTATTCTTAGACTACAACGTATTTATTGAAAGTCATAACTCATAAGATAAAGTGGATTAATCAAGAAAAAATAAAACAATTCCATTTTTTTATACTCGTTTATATTATATTATCCTTTCATAAAATATCACTTATTCTAAAAGTTTAAGTTAATAAATAAAAAATTAATATTATTTAAACATATCCCAAATCTGTATCGCTAATTCTAGCATGATCACATAGCTCAATTAAGGAGAATCAATTTGTCCTTGATTTTAATCCCGACCAAGGATATTTTTAGCTCCCTGGATCAACTATATGACCTACATGTCCAGGCCTTCCGAAATGACAGCAAATACAAAGGTTAACAGTTTTTCTCTCTCTCTCTTCCCTCTGTCCCTTTGTTCTTAAATCATGTAACTATATTATGCATAGAATGGTCCCAACCGTAAATCCAGAAGTGAAGCGAGTGAGGCCATGGTTTAGTGAAACATTGCAAAAATATCAATATTGTAGTAATAAATATCCGACCAGCTCTTCCTATATATACCTATATCTTTGATTATTTTTTAAGGCAATGAGATTTTAATATATAGGTAGTAGTAATCAATGAGGAAGTACAGTTGCTATCAATAAAACATACAGTTGAAGAGTAGAAACAGCCAGATAGTAGCCTCCATTTACTTCTGTACCATGCAATTGTAATTGTGCTGAGTAAAGAGTTATGGTGCGGAGCAATACATGGGCTATGGTTAGTGCAGAGAAATACTATAAGTACATATTTTTGCATAATTTATGTGTCACAATTCACTATATAGACAGTTGTAATTGGTTAGAATATATTAATAAACATATTTTAATCAATTACAACTTACCTCATAAGAGTTGTGGTCCAAAATTATATAAAAATGTGTGCCCTAACATTTCTCGAGTTGGTGCTACCTCTTGTCTCTCAATGCATTCAATTTTTTGCAGGCATGCGTGACAGATCGGAATGAGTTATAGAAGTGGGGAAGGGAGATAATTAATTAGGTTTGTACAAGACTGGGATATGTGTCACTTGCACATTGGAGTTGCTTGCATTATTTGGAGACCACGCTTGCACTTAATTTGCAGTTTGCAATTGGTTCGCTAAATAGAACTGGTTAGTACTTCGAAAGTTATGGTGACATGTACCGATTTGACACAATTCACATGGTTTTGCTGGCTTGTTTGGGACCAAACGCCTAGGAAATAAATACTCTGCAGAGGATCATTGATAAGGTTTCAACTGTGTGGTTTCTCAAAAAAAACAAAAAACAAAAAGATTTCAACTGTCTGCAAAAGATGGATAGTGAATTTAAGCGAGGCAGGTCTATTGCTAGAAAATTAATTCACCTGAACAATAGCGTTTTTAACAAAGCGTTGCGCAATTGCTTTATGGAACTCATAAATTTCTTATTTCAATTAAATTAACTTTAAAATTGAGTTTCATAGTATTATTTTTACGTTTAAAAATTATTTTGTTATAGTATTTTTAATTTTTAATTTTTAATAATAAACAATATTCAAATAGATCCTAAGAAAAATAAAATTGAAAAACAAACAAGCACAAAAGAGAATAGTGTTATGGTCACTCCATAAGTATAAGTACTTATGGGGTGTGGAGGGCAATGGTCGGGGTTCAAGTCTCTAAGAGAGAACTTTTACACACATATACACTTAGATTAAGTTAGAGTAGAATTTCTATCTTGTATAAAAAAAAAAAAAAAAAAATTTTTACTCAATACAAATATTGAGGCTTTAAACCTTATAATTTAAGGGTGTCAGTGTGTAACAACTAACAACTTCAATCCTATAGTCTCTAAAATAACACATTAAACTTTGAATTATTAAATAACCGATTAATCTTTATGATTTTAAATATGTCAAAAGTTTCAATTTAATAATTAAATATGAAAAAAGTGTTAAAAAAAAACTTGTGTCATTGGAGTCATTGAATTTCATCCATACTTTAAAGATTATAGAGACAAGAATTAAATTTTCTTGACTAATGTTAGACATAAAAGTTTAATGAAAGAAAAAATATTTTGAAAGCTTATAAATATAATTTAAGGGTGTAACAACTTAAATTATATAATTTGACCAAAAAAAAAAAATACACATTAAACCTTGAGGTTTTAAAAAATAACCAATTAAATTCTATAATTTCAACAATAACAATAGTTTCTATGAATTGTCATATAACTTATGAATTGTCATTGTCAAATTTAATTTTCGACATTCTGTGGTCAATTTAATAACTATTAAAAAATTGTGACAAATTTCTTATAGCCATAGTACATGACCTATTTAAGGGTCTAATGACTTGTTTGTATATTTAAGACTTGTTTAAGGGTTTGACTTACTTTCGGTACTTTTTTAACTAAAATCTTCTTTTATTTTAATGAGAAACTGCTATATCACTCACTAACTAAACAAAATATGGAGATTCGAACTCACTACCACTTGCATTGTGTATTTAAAACCAAAAAAAAAAAAAAAAATGATTTCAGTTAAAAAAGTACTGAAAATAAGCCAAACTCCTCATTTAATCTCATTATAATCTTTATCTAGGAAATTTTAATTTAATATTTGTAAAGGTTGCAACACTAGAGGTGGCTGGACTATGGCTTATGGCACCATGAGTTTGGTCCATGAAGGTTTTGTTGGCTTTTAGAAGCATTTCTTCTTGATCTTCAACCTATTGAGACCATTTTCATCTTACGTTTACATAGGTTTTCATTTAGGAACTTCATTGATGAATTCGCAAATGCTTAATTAAATGACATCAAACTCCCAAGAATTTTGATTTTTTGAAGGCAAGTATTAAGGAAACACATCTAGAATAGAAGACATTCAGGGAAACTATTTATTAATTGGGGAAGAAAACGAGAGAAAAATCAAGGGAATTTTTACACTCAGTTTGGTTTAAAGGAAATGGGTGAGGAAACAAAAGGGGAAAAAAAAATGTTTATAGGAAAATTTTAATATTGAGCTTAATGCAAGGAAAATGTTTTGAGTATCCTTCAATTCAACTTTGTTGAATATTGCTGTAATAAGCATTCATCTACCTATTAAAAAAGGGTAAAACATTGAAATATGCTTGGTGGAAAAGTTGTGCAAAATTTTGTATTATTGCAGTGGATATATGGCACCTGAGTATGCAATGCGGGGTTATTTGACTGACAAAACAGATGTTTATAGTTTTGGGGTTGTTACCTTGGAAATTGTTAGTGGGAGGAGCAACACTAGTCACCGACCAAAGGAGGAACCTTTTAATCTTCTTGATTGGGTAAGTTTGATCTTTTACTCTCTTCATTTTATTGCTTTTATTGTTCTTGTTTAATTTTTATTTGGGCTCTTTATGTTTTTGGGAAAACACAAGTTAGGGGGTATTTTATATATATACATGCAAGTTAAGGTCATTTTGATTTATGCCAAATATGTTTAAAAATTTGGATTTGAAACCCTACTATTAGATATTGGTTTAATTTAAGCCTGTTTGCCTATATTCATTTTTGAGACGGCCGTTAAATGTTACTCAAGCTCAAAAAGACAATTTTAATGCACCAAAACTATGTCATTTTGTCTAGGTCAAGCAACATGTCCATACCCAATTTAATTTAATTTTTTTTCCTTGCTAAGAGCTTTGTAGCTCTACAGGGAGTTCTTAAGTGTTTTTAACCAAGACACTTATAGCATGGTTTAAAAAAAAGACTAGACTAGTTGGTTTAACTGATTCAATAGTGAACCAGTGCTAATACCAGTCAAGATACTCACAAAAACTAGTAATGCATAAAAAGTCCGCTCAAAACCAAAGAACCGGTGATTTAATTGTCCTGAATTGGCAACGGGGATGATTGAACTGGTTTTGAGTGAAGAGAGATTTTTTAGATCTAATTAGATATTTGGTTGACAATTTGAATGGTTGAAGTGATTAAGGAGAATGCAAAGAATAGGAGAAGCTAGATCTTGGATCTAAACGAACAATAACTGTAAACAATTTCGCTGGAAAGGAATCTCAAAACTTGGATTTGAAGTTTGTGATGCGAATGGTACACTTGCTAGTATTATTCTCTGCGACTTATTTGTTATATTCTAGACTTCAAACTTTAGATGGCTCTATAAAATATTATTATTGTGTGGCTCTTTTATTATTATTTTTTTCATCATTTGTATTGCTCTCTTTTAACTTACAAGTTACAAAACACAATACAAGTTATAATAATAATAATAATAATAATAATAATAATAATATTATTATTATTATTATTATTAACTAGGACCAAAATGTTTCAAAATTGATTAATTTGGTCTCTAAACTTAACTTAGTCCCTAAACACAGTTAGGCTTGTTAGTACTTTTTTCTCTTCTCTCTTACAGACCAAATTGGATTAGGGACCAAATTGGTCAATTTAAAAATGTTTTGACCTGTTTGGCATTAGCCCACACCTGAGAGTAGGTTATTAGAATTTACCCCTAAAATATAATAATAAAAAAGAAAAAGAAATTACAAGCTATTTGGTTCTTCTCCCATCTGATATTATCTTAGTATCCCATAATTGTGCCAATAATTTTATTGTTTTGTATTTTCTTTTGGTTCAAATACTCCTAAAAGGTCATTTTTATTTTTAGATTTTCTTTGTTAAAATATTTAGAACATATTATTGCTTCCAATTTTTTTGTATAATAAGATGGAAAAAGTAACTCACAAATTATTTTAATTATCTAAAATACTTTCTAGCTAATATTATTAGTTATTATAAATGTATAATTTATTTGTTTAATTTAATAATCATTAATTAAATTATTTATGACATTACCGTTTCGACCATTGGTTCAATCTTTGTTCGACTAGAAAATTGGGAACTAATCCCCTTTTTAGTTCTTTCTTTGTTCTAGTTTTTAAAAGTATTGTTTAATTCCCTCTAGCTCTCAATTTGGATTAACTGAATCGAAGTGACATCACTAATCATGATGACCACAATCTTGATGGTCACATTTTCATTTAAGGCCAATCAAACCACCAAATCTCAAAATTCCCAAGTCTCTACATGATCGATCCAAATCTCTTTGCACTCGCTAAACTAAGAGCCTTGAAGTTGAATTCAAAAAACACAATAGCCTTTAGCTATTTGAATTTCACTCTATTTAGATGCCTAGAAACGATAGGATTTGAATTCTTTTCTTTTATTTTTGATTTTTTTAGTTTTTACGTATTTCTTTTTTTTTAATTTAAAACTTTTTTGTTAGACTATTTGATTTATGTGAAATAATTAAGATGACATGTCATGATTTTTTTGGACTAATTAGCACATGTGACTAGCATGAGTGGTATTTAACGACCACGTTATCAGCGGGCATGGATGAAGGGGCTTATGTCAAAATACTAAATAACATTAAAGGTTCAAATCTAAATTTTTAAATATTAGGGAGCAAAATCTAAATGATCCCATACTCTAAGGGCTCAATTTACAATCTAAAATTTTGATGGTCACATTTTCATTTAAGGCTAATTCCATATTGATAAAAAGTTTTATAATCAACTTTAAGAAATTTAACTCTTTATTTTATTCCCTTACTCCTAAATTCTTCTTTCTTATTTATATACTGGCTAAGCATATGTTAATATGTCTTTATTCCCAATATAGGCGTAAATTATTGACTAGTAGCAAGTTTAGATGTGTCTCTACTAAAAGCCTTATAACTTAATTGATATCTCTTTGTATTTCCAACTTAAATATCTAGGATTTAATCTTCATCCCCCGTTATAATTCTTCGTTTTTATGTTTCTGTTTCTAGGCACGCCTTTTGAAAGAGGAAGGGAATTTAATTAAGCTAGTTGATCCAAGGTTGGGCTCAGACTATAACAAAGAAGAGGTGATGGTCGTGATCCATGTGGCTCTCCTATGCACTAATGTTTCTTCAGCGGCTAGACCCACCATGTCTTCAGTTGTGAGCATGCTCGAAGGCAACATTATTGTTCCGGATTTGATTTCAGATATGAGTTTATTACATGATGAAATGAAAGCGAAGGAACTGCAAAAGTATTATCAAATCAATGAGGAAATCAATATGAGTGAGAGCACGAGGCAAACAATGTCAATGGACGGCCCGTGGACTGCTACTTCTTCATCTGTTGCTGATCTCTACCCAATCATTCCAGATTCTGGTCTCTTGGAAAATAGATTTTAGAGAATCTTAGAGGTTTCTCATCATTTCTTAATGTTACAAATGATTCGATGCCTAACTATTTTAAGAACCATGAAGTTGAAATCATAGCACTTCATGTTTTTGGTTATTTTTTCAAAACTCTGAGAGGAGAGCGAGACATAATATTGGTAGATGGTGGAATTCTCTTGCAAGATGAGGATGATAATAAAAACTAGCCTCCCTACACGAGAAAAGTGCATGTTCAGAGGCTTTTGCCTTTTTTTTACATGATTTTGCATTTAAGAATTTGAAAAAAGATATTGTTTTGATAAAAAGAGAAAATGGTTTTGATGATTTTAACATTATCCCCCGCATGGTCAGAGGCTATAAGAGCATCTATAATATTCAATGAATCTATATTTTTAGCTATTTAATTAAAATAATACAAATAACTCTTTAAAATAATAATAAAAACATCTCTCACAAACTTCATAAACCAACCATAACCACAACCACCACCGGTCCACAGCAAGTGAAAAAAAACAAAAACAAAAAAAGCAACCAAGCAGCCAACAAAATACCAAACACAACCACAATCACTACAAATATTATTGTATATCATTCAATAACAAATTTCACGAACAATAAATATATAAATTATATAACACTGCAACAATATACCTCAGACCCAACCAGCCAACAAAAAGAAAGCAGTCACAGACCCATTCTCAGCAATACATCACATTCTACAACAATATATCACTTTCTAATGTTTTTATTATCTATTGTTTGTTTCTAATGTTTCTTTTATTTATATCACAGACCCACAATGATTCCGATTCATCAACAATTCCGATTCAGAATCGAGGCAAGCGAGAGGTGAGGTAGAGAGAGTGAGAGTTTGAGAGACATACCAGCTGCAAGGAGGAGAAGCACTTGTCGTGGGTCTGTGACGGCAAGGTCAGAGCAGAGACTTCGAGATGGGCTTGCGGCGTGGGTCGACGTAGTGGGCCGGTGACGTTGAGCTTCGGGCGGGCCGGCGGCGATGTGACAGAGAGGTGAGAGTTGAGAGTTGAAACAGATGTGAGATAAAAGAAATGGAAAAAAAAAAAAAAACAAATAATATAATAAACAGAAGTAGAAATTAAAAAAAAAAAAAATTTGAGCTTTTAGCTCCGGTGCGCAGCCATATGTCGTTGTGCACTAGAGCAATATGGGTAAAAAATTTACCTATACTACTACTATTACAGCACCCTTTTTGTATATAGTTGCATTAAAAATAACTTTTTAGCACCACTAATATAAATGCTCTAACAGGAAGCTGTTTGACAAGAGCTTTACTAAACAAGGTTCCACATTAGCTACAGCCCTATTATTTATTTCCTTAGTGTTCTGCCTTCCCCATTTTTTGTTAGACCATGTGTGATGCTCTAAGTTGATTGAATATTAATTGAATGTGTGTTTTGTAAGTGTGTTTTGAGTCCTATATCAGGCATTTATTGGGTCAATATGGGTTTTTAACAACAAAAATGAGTCTCGACCATTGCTACTGGAATTGTAATACTCAAACTAAATAACTTTTGCACTCCAAATATCAAAATAAGAGATTCTCTTGCCTAATTCGAGAGTTGAATTTGGAATATGTAATTGATTATCCATCCAACCTCCCATGGGTTTTAAAATTGTCAATCGAACATTTCACAACTTGAGGTTTCAAGCTCCATTCCTTTGGTTTCAAGGTCCACTCCTCTTGTAACAAAAGTGTAGAGGCTTTACTAGGAAAGGTTTAAATTTTGCTCCAAGTCAATTTAAGAAAATGTGCAACAATGTAGCAAGAGCAAGGTTTATAATTTATAAAAAATTCCCGCAAGTCAGTAAACTCTAGAGAAATTTAATGTCCTTAAAAATTTTTAATACCAACTCAATTGCTGTAAAACTTTATTCTAATTTTTTTTTCTCCTATCTAAACTTTAGTTGCTTTTCATTATTTTAAAAACCCAAATAGTCAAAGAATTGAAATTGGGTCTAGTTCTCGGTTTTAACCGGACTAAATTAGGGTTCAGTTCCCAATTGAACTGTTTGGTCCATTCAATTTTTAAAACCATGTTTATTTTATAAGCAAATTCAAATAAATACATGATAAGTTGTAATTAGTAGAATACAAAAAAGTGGGATATAAGATTTGTATTCCTCCATCAACATTTGAGTAATGATGTAGTCTCAATATAGTGGTATAGGATAAGCATTTCAAAGTTTTTATGGCAAGGAGTGTAGGGTTCAACTAAGGGATGTTTGATGTCTCTGTCTCGTCTTCAAGATAAGAAAAACCCACGTAGAACTATGCCAATACAAGTTGAATGAATTTTTTCATCACTATGAGGCAGTTTCAACATTAATGAGAAAGCAATGAAAGAGAATTGAGAGGGATAGTGGTGAAAGTAGCAAAAGAGTGAAGACAGTTTTTTTAGGAATTGTAATAAAAAATGTGCAAAAAAAAAAAACTATAAATAGGATATATATTCGTGGCAGAGCCAAAATTTTAATCTTATGGGAAAAGATTAAAATAAAAGGTTGAATAAAAAATTAATTTAAGAAAAATGTTAATTAACATAAGTAAGAAGTACTTATATAATTAAACATAAAATTTGATTAATATAGAAAATATAGTGTAAGTGTAAGTTATAATTTTTTTTTTGTGTGTGCTTATTAGCTAATATCAATTTATTATTATTTTTGAGCGCGAGTCTAGTGTTAGAGTTGAGACTAAATGATCATTGATATGTTTAAACTACTTCATGGTCAATAAGTATATATATTATACGAGAAAAATTATAAACAAAAATAATCAATATATAATTGTTAATAGATGAAGTTAAAAGACTAATTGTAATATATTCAAACAAGTCATTTTAATTATTTAAAAATAAAAACTAAACATAAATAAATTGGGAATATTAGAAGTATGATAATCAAAGTTGTGGAACCCGAACTCAGCCAAGCGTTGGACCAAATTAACCTTGAATCGGCCTAAAGACCAGTTTTTAATGCACAATTCAACCCACTTCTATATTTTGGGTGTCTGGAGTAGAAACCATTGGGCCACAAATCTTTTGATGGTAAGTTATTGAAAATTATTATATATAAGGACAATTTTTATGAATTAAATTTACTAAAAATATATATATATATATATATATATATATATATATATATATATATATATATATATATATATATCATAGTTAGACCTCAGTTGAACTCCAATATAACCTCAAAAACTTTGAACTTTTTCTTTTTAGTTCTTTAAACTATTTGAGTTTTAAAACCATAATGATAATACACTTGATATTTTTAAATGTTCTATAAAAGCCTTGATTTTTTAAAGAGAATATATTTATATTTTTTGTAAAATAATTTAAGAGTATCAATATATGTTACATGTATCTCAGTTTTCATTATCATTGTTTGTTATATGTGCCTATTACAGCTTTCATTAGGTAGGTTTCAAAAAAAAAAAAAAAAACTTAAAAAATACATGGTATTGTAGAAGAAGTAAAAGCAACAATAAAAACAAATAAATCTGTGCATCAATGTTGCGATACATAAAATTGGGACCGGTTCCCCTCCCGTTAAAAAGCCTCCCATTATCTCCCTTTTTTACACTGATGAGGAACATGTGGCTAATAAAATATTGGAAGGTCCAAATCAAACCAACTCAAAATATAATTTCTCTCTCTTTCCCAAACCCAAACCCAAACCCTTCAGCAGCCTCCCTGCCAAACCCACCACACATACACCACCACCCTTGGCCATGGATGGCAAGGAGCCATAAGAAAGGTGCCGGAGACACCACCAAAGTATGAGAAGCGCTGATGGTGCTGTCAGTCACCCATACACCAACGTTTATTCTATAACAAACCGTTGAATCACAATACTAGATCTTCTGCTAAAACATTTGAAACTTTGATATTAGAACTAAATGTTATAAGAAAATCTAGATCTAGAATTGAGGGATTTTCTCATTATTATCTATCGAAGTAGCTAGGACTTTCTCACTTGGAAAAATTTCTTCAGGTACGAAGCTCATGAATTAAAAGTACACAAGTTTCGGCGAAAAGTTCTAATTCTAACATCAAAGTTTTTTTTTTTTAAAAACCCTCTTTTATCTCACAGATCTTCATCTCATTAGAAAGTTCACTTGGTAATTTTAATTCTTTGTTTCTGATAGGGAACTGATTTAGCCTATCTCCGAGTCGTCTATAACCCACCTACTATTGTAAACACCCTCAGAAACTTACCTACAATTACCTCGTCCAGGGAAGAAGAGCTCTAGACGAGGTAAGCACCACCAGAGTGATGCACTCGTCCAGAGTGCAGACAACCTCGTCTTGAAGGAATTTGCCTGTTAGACGAGACAGCCCCTGCGTGTGTACCAAAGCACACTCAACTAAGGAACTCCAGGACGAGGGTATCATACTTAGGAAAATCTCCGAATATGACGTGATAATCCCTTATCCTACGCATAACCGCCAGGTATCCGTTGTGGAACAGAAGCATAACTTCTAAATGGTTATGCAAGTTACGTTTGATTTCTACCTCTCCTTGAATCCAGGAGAAGTTCTCAATTTTGATAACCGCCTATAAGAACACTATATAAAGGCTGTTTCAAACAAGGCCAAGGTATGTTCATTTTTACTCCAAAAAAGTTGGAACTCAGATAACATAGAGAGAAAAACTAACTTTGTTATCGGAGGGTTTTTGGCCGGCAGCCCCGGTCGCCTTTGATTCGCTTTTCTTTATTTTTTCAAGCCGCAGAGAGAACCAGTAGTCCTTTCAAGTCCGAAGCATCCAGCCTACTGATCTTCTTTGCATCATCAGTTTCTATTCCAAATTCCACACTTTGCATTGTCTAGTCTTTGAGAAAGTGTAAGAATAGATTGAAAAATTGAAATCTTGAAGCTTTTATTCTAAAATGGAAGTTAATTTTTATCTGGGTAATTTTTTTTTTCATATGTTTACTTAAAACCCAAATGGAGCATCGATAGGAATAGCCATGTTTTATGAAATTCATCTACCTAAGTTTTTCTTTTAAATCTCAAATTTTAAAAACTACAGCAAGGAAAATTCTGGAATTAAATTACATTTTCCTCAGTTTCTCAGTATCAATCGGTGGCCACTTTGACAACTTCGACACCATTCTAATGGATTCTCGTCGTCTGTTGCTAAGGGTGTTGTTGAATGGGCAGTGATTTCCAGGATTAGCAAGGATTGTGGAGAAAGATTTGGGTTTGAGAAGAAGAGAGAAAAATTATTTTTTGATGTGGCTTCCTTTTGACCCTTAGATTTTTTATTAGCCACGTGTTTCTAATCAGTGTAAAAACAGGAGATAATTGGAGGCTTTTTAATGGGAGGGGAGCCGGTCCCCATAAAATTTAATATTTTAAACTACATTTAAGATAATTTTTTTATTCAAAAGATTAAGAGAATTAAAAAAAAAAATCAATGGAGATATTTTAATTTAAAATAAGCTTTATTTTATGAAAAAGTTCGGGAATTTTTTCTTTTAAAGACGTGGGGATTTGGGATGGATTGGGGGGCCCCTTACTCCTTGCTCATGATTTTTTCTTTAGGAGAGAGGGCCACGGAACGCAGGATATATATATATATATATATTCGTCTCGTTATCAGTACCATAGTGATGTAAGCAATTTAGAGGGTGTTTGGTAATATTATTCTAGTAACGTTGTTTGTATTTTTTGAAAATATGTGTGGGTAAAAAAGTATGTGAAAATACGTGTAATGTTGTTTAAACACTGAAAACCGTTGTTTAAAATACCTTACCAAACACCCCATTATTGACTTTATAATTGTGAAAGTTTGTGTTTTGAATACCACATGTCTTATGTCTTTTTATTTATTTTTTCTAAGTAATTAGTGGGGAAGTAAAAGGTGGAGTTTGAACTCAAGTATTGGGCCCAAAAAAAAAAAAAACACACACACACACACACACACACAAGCATAAGTTGCATCCTGGGAAAAAAAAAGAAAAAAGAAAACAAAAATATGGGTGTTGTGGGGGGTAAAAGCTCTTGAATAAACGTTTGGGCTTTAAGCCTGATTGGCTGGTACCAATTTGTTTTGATTAGGGCCTCTAGGCCCACAAGTCAGTCCGCACTGTAAAGGTCTGAGGAGTTATCCGAGGAGGAGTGCCTCCTCGGACAGGCCTGGCAATGACCCTAGGACTTGCTAAATGGGTTAGAGGCAGGATTTTGGAGAAACTAATGGGTAAAAGGGTGATCCAAGCACCCTTTAGAAGCAAGAACGTGTGAGAAATATCTAAGGAAAAAGCTGCTACCACCACATTAAAGGCCCTGCATCTAGCTCCCTTGCCGCATTAATGGAAAATGACCTCTGAACAATAGAATTCAGCCTTCCTGCTATTAGTTGAAGACTTCAAGAAGGTAGTGGATGAGACAAGTATCTAAGGGGAAGATTTGTATGAGACGTGGAGGAACCAGTGAAGAAGAAGAAGTATATAAGGAGACGAGAGAGGAAAGAGAGAAGGCGCTGCTCCTTAGCTAAAAAAGAATTAAGAATTGTAAACTTTGGCATAGAAAGAGAATATTTATAAAAATCGTTCTCGGCTTACGTCCGAGGAGGTCTCTTTGTCATACTTATTTATCATTTGCATAGATTGTGGCACTCTAGCTTGTTAATTGAACTTTCAACATCTCAAACCTAGGTTTCAAATCCACACTCTACAAATTTCATTGTATAAGGCTCGTTGGGCCTGAGCCCATCACCTGCTTTTGGGTCTGGGTATAATTGTGCACTTATAATTGGCGCCGTCTGTGGGAAATCTAGTGTTGAAGGGGAATTGGAACATCATGGCAGGCTTAGGTTCGCATCATGCAGAATCTCAAGGATCCCAGCCTGAAGATCTTTTTGAGTGCCTTGATCACCAGAGGGATTGAGAGGGAAGTGTTCATACTGTATATCCTGGCGCGAGTCATACTCGTGGCGGAAGCAGTGCCACCCATGAGGATGATGCCAGGGCCATGCAGAGGGAGATTGACCACCTCAAGAAAAAGCTACGCCGTGTCAGAAAAAGGCGGGCTTCACCCCCATCCAATCCTTCTTCAGGGGAATCCCAGGGAAGCAGTTATAGTTCAAGGTCCAGGACTTCCCCTAGCGAAACTCTCTCTTGCGAAGGGGATGACCTACCAGGTCGTAAGCATAGGAAGCTTCCCTCCAGGGGCTTGAGGAACGATGCTATGAGCCGAGTGTTACACCAACTCTCTAAATCGCCCTTCTCACGCAGGATTGAGAAGGGAAGGCTCCCTAGATGGTTCACCCAGCCCACCTTCACCATATAATGGCCGGATAGACCCGGTGGAACATGTGAGCCACTTTAATTAGAGAATGGCGGTGCATTCTCAGAATGAAACCTTGATGTGTAAAGTCTTTCCTTTTAGTCTAGGACCTGTCGCTATGAGATGGTTTAATGGACTAAAGTCGGGGTTTGTTGGTTCGTTCATGGAACTAACTAGGGCATCCGCGTCTCGGTTCATTACATGCAGCAGAGTTCCTCGGCCGTTGGACTCACTATTATCTATGGCCATGAGGGAGGGTGAGACATTGAAAGCATACTCTGATAGGTATTGGGAGATGTTCAATGAGATAGATGGAGATTTTGGCGAAGTGGCGATTAATACTTTTAAAGTGGGCCTTCCCACTGATCATGATTTAAGGAAATCCTTGATCAAAAAGCCCGTACGGAGTGTACGTCGCCTCATGGACCGCATTGACGAGTACAAAAGGATTGAGGAAGATCAACAGTAAGGTAAGGGTAAGGCGAAGGTTATCTCGCAAGAGAGAAGAGATTTCAGGTCGGACAGGTACCATAACAATAAGCCGAGGAGAGATTACTCTGGGCAGTCTGGTCCAGCCACTCCTCAAGCAGTTAACACTGTATTCTGAGAACCAGTGCACCAACTGCTGGAGAAAGTCCGTAAGGAGCCCTACTTCAAGTGGCCCAGTAAGATGGTCGGGGACCCCATGAAGCGGAATCAGAACCTCTTTTGTCAATATCATCAAGATGTGGGTCATACCACTGAGAATTGTAGGACCCTCTGGAACCATCTGGAGCAACTTGCCAGCGAGGGAAAATTGAAGCAGCAACTATACCAACCAAACGTGCAAGGTAGTCAGTCAGGTTAAAATAATCAGAAGAATAGCTCATCTTGGCCGCCCTTGGGGAAGATTAACGTCATCTTCGCTACACTTGGCAGGACCGGCTACTGTCTTACCAGGGTGATGGCAGTGTCACACTCCTAGGCCGAGGAGTCAAGCTCGAAGCCAAAAAAGGATCAGAGGGAGTGCACCTGTCTTGGGATTCTCTGATGAGGATAAGGTTGGGACTATTCAACCCCATGATGACACCCTAGTGGTCACGTTGAGGATAGGGAATTACGACGTCAAAAGGGTGATGATCGATCAAGGCAGCAGTGCGGATATTATGTACCCTGACTTTTTCAAGGGGCTTAAGTTAAAACTGGAGGATCTCACTCCTTATGACTCGCCATTAATAAGTTTTGAAGGGAAGACTGTTATACCAAAGGGACAGATTCGATTACCTGTATAGTCTGGCTCGGAAACGGTCGAGGTAGATTTTATTGTAGTTGACGCATATTCCCCATACACGGCCATCCTTGCCAAGCCTTGGCTGCACGCTTTAGGTGCTGTCTCTTCGACTTTGCATGTTAAATAAAATTCCCTTCGGGGGGATTCATCGAAGAAATTCTTAGCAGCCAATCAGTGGCCAGGCAATGCATATCAGCTGCAGTACTACATCAAGCCAATTCAGAGTCCTCGGCCTCGGCGGTGAAGGACTTATAGCAATTAACAACTCTGGATGCGCCAAATGCGGTGACAGCAAAGGAGGCCATGTGTGATGATTTGGAGAGGTTTCTCATAGCCAATGACCCCGAAAGGTTCTTTCAAGTTGGGATACGATTACCACACCAAGAGAAGATGGAATTGGTGAAGTTTTTGAAAGACAATACCGACGTCTTTGCCTGGGATCCCTATGAGGCTCCGGGGGTGGACCCAAGCTTCATTTGCCATCATTTGAATGTCAACCCTGCTGTTGTTCCTAGGAGGTAACCACCTCGGCGTTCCTCTAAAGAGCATTTCGAGGCTGTCAAAGAAGAGGTGCTTAAGCTCAAAAGGGCTGGTGCTATTAAGGAAGTTTTCTACCCGGAGTGGTTGGCGCACACTGTTGTAGTGAAAAAGAAGAACGGAAAGTGGAGAGTATGTGTGGACTTCACAAACCTGAACAAAGCCTGCCTGAAGGACTCGTTCCTGATGCCACGCATCAATCAGCTTGTGGATGCTACGGTTAGGCATCCTTGGATGAGTTTTTTAGATGCTTTTTAGGATTATCACCAAATACCATTGGCATTGGGTGATTAGGAGAAGACTGCTTTCATTACTCCAACAGGAAACTATCACTATAAAGTGATGCCGTTCGGATTGAAAAATGTCGGGGCTACTTACCAAAGGATGATGACCAGAATGTTTGAATCACAACTTGGAAAGACCATTGAGGTATATGTGGATGATATGGTAGTGAAGAGTAAGGCAGTACCTACACATGTGAAAGATCTGGACGACACCTTTCAAATACTTAGGAAGTACAAGCTGCGCCTTAACGCCTCAAAGTGTTCTTTTAGGGTGGGTTCCGGAAAGTTCCTAGGCTACATGGTGACTCATAGAGGAATAGAGGTGAATCCGGCATAGGTCAGAGCCATTCAGGGCTTACAACTACCTCGAAATCCAAAGGAAGTTCAGAAGTTAACCGGGATGACCGCTGCTCTCAGCAGATTTATCTCTTGGTCAGCTGACAAGTGCAGACCTTTTTTCCAACTGTTAAATAAATAGAAAGGATTCCAATAGTCCGAGGAGTGTGCTTTAGCTTTATAGCAACTTAAGGAATATCTTTCTCGGGCGCCCATTATGTCTCGGCCGGAGGTTGATAAAATCCTGTTCGCATACCTAGCCGTAGCCATCCATGCAGTTAGCCTGGTTCTTATAAGGGAGGACGGCGGGGTATAAAGACCAGTCTATTATGTTAGAAAATCCTTGAATGAAGCTGAGGTGCGTTATTTGCCTTTACAGAAGGCACTTTTGGCTGTAGTCCATGCCACGCGGAAGCTTCCTCACTATTTCCAGTCCCACACCGTTGTGGTTTTGACCCAACTGCCTCTCAAGTCAGTGTTATGAAGTGCTGACTACTCGGGAATGGTAGCTAAGTGGGGAACTATTTTGGGAGCTTTTGATATCAAATACATGCCACGCACCTCGGTGAAGGGCCAGGTTCTCGCAGATTTGGTGGCAGAGTTCGCTGAACCATCGTTAGAAGAAACTGCGAAGGAATCACACATGGATGAAAAATCAGTTGGCATGATCACGGACAAAGGACCTCCGATTTGGAAAGTGTCCATTGATGGGGTAGCCAACCAGAGGGGGTTTGGTATCAGACTTGTTTTGGTATCCCCTGAGGGGATTGTATTTGAAAAATCATTGAGATTAGCGTTCTCGGCCACTAATAACAAGGCTGAGTACGAAGCGGTCTTGGTTGGTATGAATATGGTACGAAGAATGGGGGGAAAGGAAGTTCATATGTTCTCAGATTCTAAGTTAGTTGTGGGCCAGATAATGGGGACCATGGAGGCGAGGGATCCAAGAATACAAGAGTACTTGACCCAGGTCAAGTGTTTACAATCCGAGTTTGATTCTTTTATCCTTTCTCATGTTTCTAGAAGTAGAAACACACATGCGAACTCGTTGGCCACTTTGGCGACATCCTCGGCTTAATGTTTGCCTAGGATTATCCTCGTCGAAGACTTGCTAAAACCGACTTTGACCACTACAAGTGCCGTCCGTATCCATCTGATAAGGCCTGGACCTAGCTGGATTAACCCTGTAGTCTCTTTTCTAAAAAGTGATATTCTTCCCGAGGACAAGTCTGAAGTAGATAAGATTCGTCAAAAGGCACCTCGTTTCTAGTTGTCTGAGGATCAGAAATTGTATAAACGCTCCTTTCCCGGACCATACTTGCTATGTGTACATCCTGAGGCGACGGAGGCACTTTTGGAAGAATTACATGAGGGAATTTGCGGAAGCCATACTGGGGGAAGATCCTTAGCCCATGGGGCTTTGACTCAGGGATATTGGTGGCCCAATATGCAGAGGGAAGCTCAAGACTATGCGAGACAGTGTGACCAATACCAAAGGTTCGCTCCCAACATTCATCAGCCTAAGGGTGTCCTTAATCCTTTGTCCAGTCCTTGGTCATTCGCTCAATGGGGATTGGATATAGTTGGGTCTTTTCTGAGAGCTATGGGAAACAAAAGATGGCTACTTGTGGGAACCGATTATTTCACCAAATGGGTCGAAGCTGAGCCCTTATCAAATATTAGGGATATCGACTCCAAGAAGTTTATCTAGAAGAATATTATCACTAGATTTAGGGTACCTCACACACTTATTTCAGATAATGACGTCCAATTTGATAGTAAAGCTTTCCGAAAATATTGTAGCGACATGGGCATTACAAATAGATACTCCACCCTAGCTTATCCTCAGGGAAATGGGCAAGCCGAGGCCTTTAACAAAATCATAGTCAGTGGACTTAAAGAAGAGGCTGGATGACACGAAGGGTAGATGGGTAGAGGAGCTACCACATGTTTTATGGACTTATCGGGCTACGCCACACAGATCCACTAGAGAAACACCCTTCACCATGACCTTTGGGGCCGAGACGGTGATACCTTTAGAATCTGGTTTCCCCACGCTAAGGACGAGTTCTTTTAGCCCGAAAAATAACGATGGCCTCCTTGAAAAAAGCCTGGATCTGGTTGAGGAGCGGCGAGAGGCCGCCATGGTCCAAATCGCTTATTATCAGCAGAAGCTTAAACGAGGATATGATGCTCATGTGAAACTAAGGCCACTAGCGCCTAGGGATTTGGTGTTGAGGAAAGTCGTGGGTACTGCCAAAAACCTAGCATGGGGAAAGCTAGCACCAAATTGGGAAGGACCCTATCGGATCATCTCTGTAGCGGGCATAGGATCATATCGGTTAGCTGATCTAGATGAAAAAATTGTACAACGTCCTTGGAATGTAAACAACCTACGAAAGTATTATTATTAATAAAAAGTACTTTTATCGTTCGTTATTCAAATTATCAATATGTACTTGGGTTTATCTCTCGAAAATTTCTAATTATCAAACAGAAACTTGGTCATGCATGGTCCTCGGACCACATACCTTGTGGAAATTGATATCTTTTTATTTGTTAAACAGAACCTTAGTTATGTCCGGTCCAAAGACCTTCTACTTTGGGAAAATTAACATTTCAAGTTACTATTTCTAAGTGTCAAATAGAAACTTGGACATGCATGGTCCTCGGACCACATGCCTTGTGGAAATTGATATCTTATCAAGTGTCAAACAGAAACTTGGTCGTGCATGGTCCTTGGACCACATACCTTGTGGATCAAGTGTCAAACAGAAACTTGGTCATGCATGGTCCTCGGACCACATACCTTGTGGAAATTGATATCTTATCATTTGTTAAACAGAACCTTAGTTATGTCGGATCCACAGACCTTCTACTTTGGGAAAATTAACATTTCAAGATACTATTTCTAAGTGTCAAACAGAAACTTGATCATGCATGGTCCTCGGACCACATACATTGTGGAAATTGATATCTTATCATTTGTTAAATAGAACCTTAGTTATGTCGGGTCCACAGACCTTCTACTTTGGGAAAATTAACATTTCAAGTTACTATTTCTAGGTGTCAAACAGAAACTTGGACATGCATGGTCCTCGGACCACATGCCTTGTGGAAATTGATATCTTATCAAGTGTCAAACAGAAACTTGGTCATGCATGGTCCTTGGACCACATACCTTGTGGAAATTGATATCTTATTATTTGTTAAACAAAACCTTAGTTATGTCGGGTCCACAGACCTTCTACTTTGGGGAAATTAAAATTTCAAGTTACTATTTCTAAATGTTAAACAGAAACTTGGACATGCATGGTCCTCGGACCACATGCCTTGTGAAAATTGATATTTTATCAAGTGTCAAATAGAAACTTGGTCATGCATGGTCCTCGGACCACATACCTTGTGGAAATTGATATCTTATCATTTGTTAAACAAAATCTTAGTTATGTTGGGTCCACAGACCTTCTACTTTGGGGAAATTAACATTTCAAGTTACTATATTTAAGTGTCAAATAGAAACTTGGACATGCATGGTCCTCGGACCACATGCCTTATGGAAATTGATATCTTATTAAGTGTCAAATAGAAACTTGGTCATGCATGGTCCTCGGACCACATACCTTGTGAAAATTGATATCTTATCATTTGTTAAACAGAACTTTAGTTATGTCGGGTCCACAAACCTTCTACTTTGGGGAAATTAACATTTCAAGTTACAATTTCTAAGTACCACGTGCCTTGTAAAAATTGACATCCAACTTGTTGTAGAAAGGAAGTTTGGTTATGTCGGGTCCTTGAACCCTCTACTTTGAGAACATTAGCAAAAACCATATCACATTAGTGTTGAGGTGTTGATGAAACACTTGGACTGCTTTATGACCCAACTTGAATTCTAAGTTAAGTTTTTGATTATGTGTTGCTGTGTCACGCATGTCATGCTCTTGAGGCATGATTTGCAATGTATATGCTTAGTATGTATACTTCTGTTTAAAGTTATGACAAATTGAAATATTGGAAGTGGAGTTAGCTGTTCCATTCATTCATTTTTGTTCTGATGGGTATTTTTATACTAAAAGTTGGAAGTCAAATGAAAACCAAACCAGATAGTTTCTCATTAATGTCGGTTAATGTACATTCAAAGCAAAAAATTTAAAAAATTTGTTACATAACAAAAAGAGAAGTCCTAACTAGCCTAGACCCTAAACCTTTGAAGGGGGGTTCTGCTCAGAAGTGCTGGCAGCCTCTGTGTGTTTCAGCTCTATTTCAAATGAGGACTAGACTTGTTTTCCCTTATCTGTTGCCACTGGTGGAGGGACATTGGGCTCAGCACTTTGGCTCGTAGTCTTCTCGGTACCATCACTTTGTTCCTTCTCTTTGTTGGAACTCTTAGGTTCTGTAGGACTTGGAATGGGCTCTAGAATCATGGGAGGGAGCGTGCAAGATGCTTTCTCAAGGGTAGGTGCGACAGGAGGAAGTTCTTCTATCACCTGGATGTCTTGGGGAAGCCCTGCCACATTTAAGGCTTCCTCCCACACCAGTTGGCAGTACTCTCGGCACAGCTCGGCGAACTCCTCACTTAGTTGGTTTTCTGTCACCACTACCCCTTCCTTGTAAGTGACCTTCTTCGCGGCCTCCATGGAGTTTTTGAAGGTACGAGCCATCCTTCTTCAGGTCAGAGTTTTCCTGTTGAGTTTTGGATAAGTCTTCGTCCTTTTGATGAAGAAGCTTGCGTTGCCCCTCCAACTGGGTCCTCATTGTCTTCAGGCTGGCCTCGGCACCGTCTTTTTTCCTCTTTAGCTCTGCCAGCTGTGTGGTCAGTTTCTCGTTCTGTGCAAGAGCTTGGCCTAAGGTCTCCTGCCTAAGCTTCAGTTCAAGTCCAGCCTTCTTTCGAGAATCTTCCACCCACTTCTCGGCAGCAAAGACCTCCTAGATGGCTTGTGGTGAAATATCAAAATGATTGCATTATTAGTAACGTGAGTTTCAAGTACATAAGACTATTTCAGGTGAGGATAAGATTTAGATACTCACCAGGGCCAAGTCCCTTTTTAGCGAAAGGAACAGATGCAACTGGTTCATCTTGTCCAAGGCGTCCATGTCCTTAGGCAGAAAAATGGGACGTTCCAAGGCATCGACCAAGTGGAGAGCATGACCTTGTTGGAACGCCCTAATACTAGACTGGCAGGAGATTGGTGCCCCATCCAGCTTAAGCTCGGGAGACCAGTTAGCCGGTGCACGGCGTACCTTGGTAAGGTCCCTGTTCTCCCCGCTTTCTACTGAGGAGGCACGTCCCTTGCCTTTGCTAGGTTTTTGTTGTTGTGGTTGTTGTTGTTGTTGTTGCTTCAGCTTTTTCAACCTCTCCGCATCTACCTCCTCGGCCACACTCTTCCTCTTCTTCGTAGGCTCCGAAACGGGAGGCTTAGGATCGGAGGGAGGAGGGGGTGGTGGCAAGGACGAAAGGACCTGCGACCCACCCGTTCCCTTTTTAGAGACTCTCGCGCCCCTCTTATGCATCAGCTGCCGTAAAGTGTCCATATCTTCTTCTTCGAAGCTGGAATTAGGTTGTGCAATCACCAGACCTTGTATGCCTGAAGTTTCAGCGGGCGTGCGTTCCTCGTCCAAGAGGATGACGAGCTGCGCCTCTTAGGGTCTCTCGGCTTCCACGAGTTGAAATTGGTCTATCTCCTTGTCCAACGATTGTTGCAAGGACGCTTGCTCTTCTCAGACGGCGGTTGTCTGGGAGTGGGCCGAGAGAGGAATCGCTGCGATAGGGCGAGTGTACAGGATGTAGAGGGATTGTTTGGGAGTTCATGGTTGGAAAGGAAGCTGGGTCATGCCACGTCTATTCTTCTACGTCGTTTGTCTCCCGCAATGATCGCGTTGTCAATCTCTTGGAAGTCCACTGATATAGGGTTGTATCCTAATATCAGGTGGGCAGCTCTCACTTGTAGGTCTTCACTAACGAAGACTTCGGAGCGAAGGACACGGTTCAAGTCGGCGACGTTGCAAAGACTGAGACACGGGCGTATGTGTTGTTTATCTGTGAGAAGAAACATCCAAGAAGACGAGTATGGTCAGACTAGTGATAAACATCAAGGTAAAAAGTAATAATGTGCAATAAAATTAAAAGCGGTAGAGGCAACGGGATTGAATCATGGGTTAGGAAATCTAACTCCTAAGGAGTCACACCTGGCTCTCCCCATTCAACTGGGTAGTGAGGACCGTCAGACCAGTTTCCTGAGGCGATGAGGTAGTCGTCTTTCATGCCTTTGTTGGATTTGGGGAGGCAGGAAATCAGCCTAACGATGCTAGACCTAGATTTGGTGTAATATCCTACATTTTTAAATTTATGACACTCGTACATAAAGACAACATCGTGCCATGTGAGGTTTAGACCCATTTGCTCGTTCAGAGCATCGACACAGCCTAAGACTCTAAACATGTTTGGTGTGCATTGGTCTGGGCATAACCTATGGTTGCGAAGGTATTCACTGGTCACGTTTTTCATGGGGAAGGTCATCCCACCTTCTATGAAGGCGATCATGGGAATGAGAACTTCTCTCTCTCTCTCCTAGCATTACCTACGGCTTCTATTAGGCAGTATCTTAAGCCTACGTCATCAGGAATTTGGTATTTGGCCCTAAAACCCCCCATACCAACGTCGGTATCTACTAAACACTTAAATCTATCCATTTGGTGGGAGCGAAAATGAAAGTTAAAAGAAGGAAAGGGGTTTAAATGGTGGGTGAGGACAGAAGCCGAGAAGGAATGAATAAAAAAAAGTGAAAACTTACGGGAGTTGGTTATGCGATTCTTCATGAGCTTCTGGAGAAAAAAGGTAATGATTGACACTTAAATGCGATTTATTTCTGAAAGAATGAATGAAGGTATCCCAGACATATTGACGTGCGGGAGGCGGCCTCGAAATTAAAATTCTCCCGTTCAAATTTTCAGAGTCAATCTGGGCCATTGGATGCGTATCCCACCGTTGAACGTGAGGAACAGGATGTAACTTGCAGTCATAAATGCGCGCGTTCCGGGTTTTGAAGTGTCAGAGGCGTTTTCAGGGAACGAAAGGACCCCTACACGTGTGACGGATTACAAAGTGTGTGGAAGATATGTTGTTCGGTTCAAAACTCTATTTATCTCCTCGGATGGGAGGGGAAAAATAAAGTTTTGAGGGGCTATTGTGGGGGGTAAAAGCTCTTGAATAAATGTTTGGGTTTTGGGCCTGATTGGCTAGTACCAATTTGTTTTGATCAGGGCCTTTAGGCCCACAAGTCAGTCCGCACTGTAGAGGTCCGAAGAGTTGTCCGAGGAGGAGTGCCTCCTCGGACAAGCTCGGCAATGACCCTGGAACTTGCTAAATGGGTTAGAGGCAGGATTCTGGAGAAATTGATGGGTAAAAGGGCGATCCAAGCACCCTTTAGAAGCAAGAACGTGTGAGAAATATCTGAGGAAAAAGCTGCTACCACCACATTAAAGGCCCTGCATCTACCTCCCTAGCTGCATTAATGGGGAAATGACCTCTGAACAGTAAAATTCAACATTCCTGCTATTAGTTGAAGACTTCAAGAAGGTGGTGGATGAGACAAGTATCTAAAGGGAAGATTTGTATGACACGTGGAGGAACTAGTGAAGAAGAAGAAGTATATAAGGAGACGAGAGAGGAAAGAGAGAAGGCGCGGCTCCTTAGCTGAAAAAGAACTAAGCATTGTAAACTTTGGCATAGAAAGAGAATATTTATACAAATCGTTCTCGGCTTACGTCCGAGAAGGTCTCTTTGTCATACTTGTTTATCATTTGCATAAATTGTGGCACTCTAGCCTGTTAATTGAACTTCCAACATCCCAAACTTAGGTTTCAAATCCTTACTCTACAAATTTCATTGTATAAGGCTCGTTGGGCCTGAACCCATCACCTGCTTTTGGGTCTGAGTACAATTGTGCACTTATAGGTGTATTATGTAGGATTTAATTATATGGATGATTTTACTAGTTAAAAGTGATTATATCAAAAAGTCATGACTTACTATATGTATATGTTCTGAAAATTTTTATAATAGACTATTAGTTGGAGTAGAATTTAAATTTGTAAAACTTAGATGATAAAGTTTTATCTAAATTAAATTATTGTTAAATATTATCCCTTAGTCAAGAGTATTTTAACTTAATATCCTAATAAAATATTAATTTAATAAGATGTAACTTGAGGGAAAAAAATAAAATAAAATTGTAAGTTGTGCGGTATTTACGTTTAGAAAATTTTGATTGTAAACTTAGTTCTATTTAAATTAAACAGTTGTTGAATATTATCCCTTAATTTGAGGAAATGTACCATAACAAATAATATAAATTAATATACTAATTAATTATTCTTAAAATGTTGATAATAGAGTTCTAGTTGGGGTAGACATCAAAATGATGGTTTTTTTTTTTTTTTTTTGAGAAAGAAAAATGTAGGTTGTCGTTTGGGAGTTAGGTTTAGAATTTTTGGTAATAGACTTTTAGTTTGATTAGAATTTAAATTTGTTGAAGTTTAATGATAAGTTTTATCTAAATTAAACAATTGCTAAATATTATCCCTTAACTTGAGGAATTATATCATAACAAATAATATAAAATTAATTTATTAATTAGTTGTTCTTAAAATATTGATAATAAAGTTTTAGTTAGAGTAAAAGTCAAAACATGGGTTTTTTTTTTATTTTTTTTTTTTATTTTTAAGAAAGAAAACGGTGGTAATTGTTTGAGTTTAAAGTTTATAATTTTTTATAATAGACTTTTAGTTTAAATACAATTTAAATTTATTGAAATTTAAATGATAAACTTTTACCTAAATTAAATAATTTTTAAATATTATCTCTTAATTTGAGGAAATATAACCTAATAAATAATATAAAATTAATCTACTAATTAGTGAGAGTAGTCATTTGGCAAAACCACGGTTCCTAAGCTCAACTTTTATTATTATATATATAGTATATGATATGATATGATATTGTTAGGACATATGTGGTTCAATTGTTAAGAATATATGTCATTATTTTATATAATTGGCTAATTCTTTGACAAAACGCATTTTACTTGTATTTGGGTAGATCTAGGATGTGTTTAATACTTCAAAGAACATGTTGTTCAAGTTTAGTATTAAAGTCATGAAGATTGGACCAAGAAACAAGTGAAGAAAATGTGTTTACTAAAGCTGGACAAATAGCTAGACACCTATGGACACCTGAGGACAAATAGCTAGACACTTGTGGACAGCTTCTCGATAGCTGCTCGATAGATAGCTATCTATCGAGGTTTAATGAGGCTCGACACCTGTTATCTATCGAGGTTACGGAATTCAGATTTCCAGATCTGATTTTCAGCCCATGTTTATGTATTTGTGTTAGGTTTCTTTTCTCACAACCCTAAACATATATAAGGCTTATTTTAGTAGCCGTCACATAAGAGAATACAAGGAGAACATATGCAAAAGGTGACCAAAGCCTTATTCTCTCTGAAAGAAGCTACTGTGTCTTTGCGCCTTAGGGTTTTGTAATTAAGTGCTTCTTGATCTTTATTGTTGATGAAGTGAAGAACTTTGCAGCCAACATTCTTCTTCCTCAAGTTGGTGAGTGAGTCACGTATTGGGATTCGTACAAAGGAGTGAGCCACGTACTGGGATCCGTGCATCAAAGGGTGGCGTTCATATATTGAAGAGATCAGAGGTTCTGATGCAGTAGAAGGTTTTCGCTGTGAGTTCATCTACGGGGATTGTAGAGTCTAGGGATAAAAGTTTTGTACTAGATCTGAAACTTTTCTTTACTATAGTGAATTACTTTTCGGGAAGGTTTTCCCTCAGGTTTTTTACTGTGAAACTGGTTGGTTTCATTAGTTTTCTTGGGTTATCATATCTTGTCTTATTTACTTTTTCGCTGCATATGATTTTGACATGATATTGATGTTTGTTTGTTTTAACAAGTTTTATTCATAATAAGTCTAATTAACAACTTGGGTTTAAAACTTGTTAATTTTATCAACCAGGGTCTAAATTTCCCAACAGATATGATATGATATGATTCGTAAGTTATGTGATATTTAAGTTTAGAAAATTTTGATGATAGACTTTTAGTTTTATTTAAATTCAATAGATGGTAAATATTATCCCTTACTTTGAGGAAATATATCATAACAAATAATATACTAATTGACTAATTAGTTGTTCTTAAGATGTTGATAATAGACTTTTAGTTAGAGTAGAATTCAAAAGGTTGTTTATATATTTAGAAGGAAAACGTGGGTTTTTGTCAGTGATTTAAGTTTATGATTTTTTATAATAGACTTTTAGTTTGAATATAATTTAAAATTGTTGATGTTTAAATAATATGTTTGATCTAAATTAAAAAATTGCTAAATATTATCCCTTAATTTGAAGAATTATATCATAAAAAATTAATTTATTAATTATTTGTTCTTAAAATATTGATAATAGACTTTTAGTTGGGGTATAAGTCAAAACACGGTTTTTTTTAGAAAGAAAACGTGGGTTGTTGTTTGGGATTAAAATTTAGAATTTTTTATAATATACTTTTAGTTTGAGTAGAATTTAAATTTGTTGAAATTTAAATGATAAAATTTTACCTAAATTAGAAATTTGTTAAATATTTTTACTTAATTTGAGGAAATATATCCTAAAAAATAATATAAGATTAATTTATTAATTAGTGAGAGTAGCCACTTGAGGCAATCATGACTTCTAAGCTCAACTTTTATTATATAGTATACTAGTTGCTAACCCGTGCTATGCACGAAAACTTACTTATCTGTGTGGTAGACTAAAATGATTTTATGAAAAATTTAAGAAATTACATTATTGCATGATTTTCTATTGTATAACTTCAATTTGTGTTACAATTTGATAAAGAAACTATGGCTTGAATGTGCAATAGCTTACAAAAAATTTGTCAGACAGTTTCAGATACTACAAAAAATAACTTAAAAATTCAATTATTAAAACTTTTGAAAGACCAAAAAATACAAAAGAATCAGATGATTCACAGCTTAGAAATTATTGAAATAAAACAAAATATATATGATTAAACAATAGAAAAATATAAGGGAAAGATGGGTTACATTCAAAAGAATCATTTTAATTATTGGAAGTTTTTTTTATCTTGTAAAAAACGGTTAAAGAGAGTTTGATAGTTCATGTACGGAAATTATTTTTAAAAAAAATACATGAAAAACCATAAAATAGTTTTTGTAGAGGAGAAGAAAATAACATAAGAAGAGCTCATACCTCTACTCGGCTTTTAAAACAAAATTGGGGTTGCTTTACTTTTATAGTGTTCATGATTAACCTCACAAATTAAGAGATAAATTATCAATGTTTGAATTTAAGTTAGACTTGTTAAAGAGATAAAGTTTCACTCCTTGTTAAGTTTGGATTAAACAAAAATAATTTTGTTTTTAAAAAAATGATAATGATGAGTTTGAGTTTAAGTTGGACTTGTTAATTAGAGAGATAGAGTTTCACTCATTGTTAAGTTTGGATTAAACAAAAATAATTTTGTTTAAAAAAATGATAGTGATGAGTTTGAGTTTAAGTTGGACTTGTTAGAGAGATAGAGTTTCATTCCTTGTTAAGTTTGGACTAAACAAAAATAATTTTATTTAAATAAAATGATAATTTTATTTAAATAAAACGATATTTTTATTTAAATATTGTATTGACGTGAAAAATTGTGAGAGTTTCAAATTATTTAAATATAATGATAATTTTATTTAAATAAAACGAATTGGCGTGTACTGCTTGTTAGACATTGAGCTTGAGTCCACCCTAGCAACAACAAATTTTTTTGAGAAAAGGGGGTGATTGGTAGAGAGAGAGACAAACAAATTAAACTTTATAGAATAGAAAATAATCAAACCTTGAATTAGAAGGTGAAATCAATGTGACCAAAAACATGCTCCAATTGAGTCAGGGATAGTAGCTATGAGAAGGAGATAAAATGCTCCAAGCAAAATGGCATTGAAGGAGTAAAATGCTAGAGTGTGATATATAATTGGCTAAAAGGATAAGGGAAAGTGGTTGGATTGAAGGCCAAAAGACCAAATACTGAAACCAAAGCTTAGGTAACTCTTAGAAAATTAATCTTTGCCACAACCTACAAAGTAATCAACTTTGTACAAAGAACATTATACTTTCAGATTTCACAATTTAAACCCATTAAAACCAAACATCAAAAACAACAAAATCAAGACTTAAAAGTCTTTTAAAAAAAATACCAACCCAAATCTACAAAGTAATAAACTTAGTATAAAGAAAGTTATACTATCAGATTTTAAAATCCCATAATTTCAATCACCCTTACAAAAAAAAAAAAAAAAAAAAAAACCAGTTAAGGGGCCATCAAAACTAAGGCAAGATTTTCATATTGTGAAGGGTTTTCCTTGATTTTAACAAGCAAAAAGGGTTTGAATCCAAATTCCTAAAGTTGACAGCAAACTATAATGGAAAAGAATATTAGGAAAAGAAATTAGTACCTTTGCTTTGATTAGATTAGAGACTCTAGATTGTAGAAATATTCCACTTCATTTCTGTAGAAAAAGAATTTGAATTATTTAAATCCAAAAAGAGAAGAATTCAAACAAACTGATTACCAAAATAATTTCTAAAAAAAAGTCACATATCAGAATTCCAATTTTCTTAACCCTAATTGCTGGAACCAAAATCCAACTGCAATTGTAATAGTTGAAAACATATAACGGAACAAATTTAACTTTATATTTGGGGGAAAAAAGTCAGAGAAAGAATAGTAACCCATAAAAATTCAGAGGGAACTCTTTTTAGTCGGCTTCATACTCCTTCTGCTTCTTTGTTTGGAAAAATCAGAAATCAAAAAGGTCGGTTTAGCGCAACTGGAAACAAAGATTTTTTTAGAGGAACTGGAAGACGGTTTTCTTTTTTCTTGATCGGAATCTCTGTAAACAAAGATTGAAGCAGATCAAACAAAATCTATCATAGAACTAATCTAAAATAGATAAAAATTGAATAGAACATTGTTAACATGCAATAGAAAATTTTAAGAACTTAAATGTTTAAAGCAATATTTTTTTTAAAAAAATACCGATAATATAACCCCAAATTTTAGAAAATCAAATCAAAACCTAATGTAACCACCATATACCTAAATAAAAATCAATCCAACCAAATTTCTCAAAACTATTTTGTATTTCATACCCAGATCTAAGAAAGAATGAAATTTTTTTTTTTACTAGAGGTAGTTCTCTCTATGTTAGTATCTTAATTCTTTCGTGCATTACCGATGCTAGTTCTAGTGGTATAATTCTGGCAAGGGAATGGACGGTGGTGGGATAATGATGGTGATGGCCGGCTATATGAACTGTGTTTCCTTCTCATCTCTGTATCGCAAGTTTTTTTTTCCTCCCTCTCCATCTCTGTATCGCAAGCGTAATAATATTTTAACCGGTTTATTTATTTATTTATATACTGAGAAAACTTGTGTTGAGATTAAACGGTGTTAAGGTTGTGAAACAATATAATTTATTACTTTTTAACTTATATGTGACAGAATTTTAGATGGGTATTTTTCCTATATGACAGCACTTCTTTAATTGCAAGAAAAGGCTTTTGCTATTATATATAGTATATGATATATGATATATATATATATATATATATATATATATATATATATATATATATATATATATATATATAAATACATATACATATCAACACCATTAAGTTATAACTTAAATCCTAATAAATCTATCTTCTTAATTCAATCCTTTATGATAGTGACCTTTTTTATTCATATAAATTCTACCCACACACTTGATCTTTACTCTGGTACTGTTTCATAAATTTTTATAATAATATTTTATTTATTTTAATTGCATTGTTTGTATTTCTCACCAATTATATACTCTATCACATTGCAGAAGGTTTCCTTCTTCTTCTTCTTTTATTATTTATTTATTTTTTCTAAATTCCTAGTTCGATTTTGCTCTATCCTAGCAATGATTGCTCCCCAGCCTTGATGAGATACCTTCTATTTTTACTTTTACATCAGTCACTGGATATTTCAAAATAGAATAAAGAACCAATAATTTAAAATAATGGAGTAATTATTTGTCAATATTTAATTTTTCTGTTATAATCTTAAATTAATTTAAAAATTCAATACCATTATTTTTCTAGATTTTTAATTAATGAGAGTAGTTTTGGAAACTTATATAGTTTAAACTTTAAAGAAAGGACATTAAATGATATTTCCTTAATGTAAAATTTTCTAAATAGTATAAACAATTTGAGATGTAGGACTATAGTTTATGATTTACTATTAAGAACTTATGATACGTTTGGTAAACTGCAATGGATATTGTACTGTAATAGTTATTTTAATGATATAGCTATTTGGTAGTTTGATTATGTTTTTATTACAAGTAATAGTCATTCCTTATGAATAGCTATTCTTTAAATAATTATTCCTCTATAAATGCTTTTAATAGTTATTTCCTAGTAGGTGTAATAATTTCTAAAGTTAATATATTTCCAAATAAACAAACTTCCTATGTGTGCATTATAATTATGAAAATAAAAATATCAAAAAATAACTAATCTCTCTCTCAAATTAAAAAAAAAATGTTATTTATTAGAAAATATAATTGTATGAGGAAGATATTTCTTGAAGTATATCTTAAATTTGATTCTAATGTTACAACTCAACCCAACTTATGAATATGTTTAGTTATTTTATAGCAACACATTTTATTCTTAGTAATAAAAATTAGTAATATTGTAGTAATCCTCATTCAAAGTATCAAACAAGCCTTTATTAAATTGTAAAAACTATGGGTAGATAGTTTTTTTTTTTTTTTTTCCCCTTTAATTTTGGTAAACCAAGATCTTATTATTTAAGGGGAAAAAAAATACTAGAGTAAGGCATAAGCCTCTCAAAACACATGCCAGAAAAATCATAAAACAACAACAAATTGATCTCCGAATGAGAGAATCATAGATAATAAAATCTTGTTCTAGCTTAGCTCCATATTTGGTAAGCCTACCAGCACATTGGTTGGCTTCTCTATAGCAATAATTGGTTTGCACCTTGGGAAATTGACTCACCAAACTTTTGTAATCCGCAATAAGAGAGGAATGTGCAATATTCAAATGAGCTTGACCTGACACCCACTCCACAACAACTTTTGCATCCAACTCTATCTCTAGTGATTGAAACCAAGAGACGAACACATTATGAGCCCATCTTGAAGCGCTCATAGCTCGGCCTCAACACTAGTGGCAACGCTAATAGCTTTGCAAAACTTGTAACCCAAGTACCATTATGATCTTTGATTATACCACCACCGCCAATAGTTCTTCAAGCCACTAAACCCATGCCTCTCTTCTTCTCTGTCACTCTATCTTCTTCTTCTCGATTCCTCTCTTCAACCCACAGCCATCATGGCACCACCACCATAACCACCAAACCGATTTTAGTAACCCACCACAAACCCACACCAACACCGATGAACCCACCCACAAACCCACATCATTGACAACCAGCAACACACACCACAAACCCAACTACCCAGTACCCACCCACGACTCCTATGCCATGTGCGTTGTTGCCTAAGAAGCAAGGTGTAACTTGTCTCTTCCCCTATGATAGGCTGCCCATTGATGATGTTCAGATAAAGGCTTGTTCTTATGCCCACAAAACCAAACCGTAAAAGGAGAGAAGACCAGAGAGGTAGAGAGAGAGAAAGTAGGTGAGAATTTTTTTTTAAAATGAGAGAAAAGAGAGAGAAGAATAAACTCTTTTTATTTTTGCCCTTGTTGTTATAGTAGATTGCCAAAGACAATAGTTTATTGTAGCAAGGTTGTTAAAATTGTTAACTATGGCACCATTGATGTAGCATGTATTTTGTTGTTTGTGGTGATAAAAATAGCAATTTAGCTTTTTAACACCATCAATGCTAATGCTCTTAATACCTTATCCTACCACCAGATGTTCTTGTACTTAAATATATATTAAAAAAAAAGCAACATGACAAGCAATAAGACTCAAACTACTCTCAATTATCCAATAAGTATATAGATTCTTGAAAATTTGAAATTGCCAAAGCCTTATAAGTCAAAAAGGATTGAGATCAAGGCATTGCATATTGTGCGATTGCTCTCACTAGCTGAGATTGATAGTTAAAAAAGGCATAAATGAATTTTTTATCGCTAGATTTTGGACTCATTTTCATTTTGGTATCTACTTTTCTATTTTACCACTTTTAATTCCTAAAATGAAAAATACGTTCTGTTTTGGTCCTTACCGTCATATTACTAATGAAAATTGCTTATGTGACAAACAAAGTGTACTGTTGCCACACTAAATGCTGACATGGCTATTAAAATAAAATAAAATTTGTATTTAGCATTTTAAAAATGCCATGTCAGCATTTAAATAAATAAAAAATCACATAAATTTTTTAAATTTTTTTGAATTTCTAACTTTAAAAAAAAAGGATAATTAAATTAATTTTTTTATTCCCTTCATTATAATTATTTTTGGAAGAACGTTCTTTGTGTTCTTCCCTATTATATGACTCATATTGTTAATGCTATTAAACTAAAATAACATTTTGTTAAGCACCTTCTCACACAATTACAAACTCAAAAGAAAAACTTCAACCCTAAAACATCCATCTCAAACCGATTCCCCACAATCTTTCACATAATAGGTCCACCAAAAAAAAAAAGCAAACACAAGAAGCTAAGCTAAAAAATCCCAGAATTGAAGCAAACCTGCATAGCAAGAGCATCCAATATCCGCTGAGATTGCAGCAAAAGGAGGTGAACCGGTCCCTATGTATCCATCGACACCAATTTCAGCAACTAGGTATTTGTAAGGGATGCGTCTTTTAGCCAATTCAAGGAAGTTGATTGGAATTTAAGGCAACACTTTAGGCCAAGATAAGGCTATGAAGAAATTAGTAGAGACAGGAACGCATGGAAAATGAAAGTCAAATAGAGCCATTGGGAGAAACCATTAGTTCTGCAAAGAAAAACATTTAGGATTTGAGATTCATAAGGGTGCTTTCTTTCTTTCTCTGACTGACTCACTCTCTCTATCTCTCTATTTCACTCAAAATCAGACCCAATTGCCTCAAGCTCCTCCCCTCTCAGATGATCTTGATAACGCCTTAAAATGTATACTTGTTATATATTTATGTGTGTGTTATCTCCTTATTACTATGCTTAATTTGTATAATTAAGCCACGATTTGCATTAATCTTCTATTATTTATCTTTACATAATTTCTTGAATAGGATGTCATTCATTGTGTGTAATTTTTTACTTTCAGGAAATCATGTGAGATAGATGAGTTTACAGGAGTTTGTGAGAATGGATGTCAAACTAGAATTAAAGAGGAGCTAAAAGACCATGCTTAAATATCTAAGGAGGTGCAGCTGGAGTGCTTGGGTCGTCTACCATGTTTGGAAGCTTCAAATAAGGAAAGAAATCAAATGCTCTGTTTGTTTTGATGTAAAATATTTGCAAAAGTAAAATATTTTACATGTAAAACATTTGCAGGAAAATATTTTCATTTTACCGTGTTTGACTGTGTACATGAAAATGTTGTGTAAAATATTTTTCAATACTTGGCACAACGTAAAATGGACAGAAAAAATTATTAAAATATTAAAATATATTTTTTATTAACTTCCAAAAAATACATAGAGATGGAGGGAGCATCAAAAAGTCTACAAGGACTACAAAAAAGACTATCTTAAAACAATTGTGATTGAGGACAAAACAGTTTTGGTTTACAAGGACTACAAAAAGGACTACCTTGAATCCTGAAAATCAAGTTCAACACTGGAAGAAGGAAAAAAAAAACAAAAAAAAAATATGCCAAAAATTCCCGAAATCTCTAATCAAAATGAAACATAAACACCCCAATCACTTAACAGAAACTCACACCCACACCAACAGAGGGAGAACTTTGAAGAGAAAGGCTTTGAGGCTTCTTTTTGTTGTTTAAAATGCCGTTTTTTTTTTTCTTTCTTTCTTTGCAACAATGCAGAATTCCTAAAATTGTAATAAAGAATCTAAGTGTTTTTAAAATGAAAGTATAGAATCATGGATGATTGCAAAAGAAAAGAAAGTGCAAAATACTCAATAGAGTTATCACAAAAATCGTTGTTGGCATATTTCTCACATCCAACCACCACCACAACACAACCACCACAGCAACCTACAAACCATCTCAGCTACCCACCTCTGCCACCACGAAGAACCACCATGACCCACAATCTGTCCTTACCATCCACGGCAGCCCACAAAAGTAGCCAGCTAGACCCAAACAAAGCAAAAACCTAGATCGATCAGTAACCCACTCGATAGCAAAGGGGAAAAAAATTAAAACTAAAAACCTATGGATGAGTTGATGACAGTGGAGGTGGCGAAGAAATGGTGGAGCTGACAACAACAATGGAGGATTACAAGGAAAAAAAAAAAAACTCAAGTGAAGCTAGTGATGGGTAGCGTCGACGAAGGGAGGAGCCGGTGATGGGTGGTGCCCAAGGTGAAGCCGGTGATAGGTGGGAGAGAAGGACTGTGGTGGACTTAGTTTTGGAGAAAATACTGATAGTGTGAGAGTGAGAGAGATAGGCAGAGTATCGGGCCGAGAGAGAAAACAAAATGTAAAATGTTTTACCAATATTTCAAGTGTAAAATATTTTACACAAATTTGCCTTGGTTATTTTTGTTGACTAAAAATATTTTACTTTTGAGTAAATATTTTACTGCAAAAAAAACATGGTAAAATGTGAAAATATTTTTCTGAAAATATTTTACTTCAAAACAAACAGAGCAAAAGAGGCAAAATCTGAAAAGGAAAAATCAGATTTGAGCACTGATCAGTATTTTGGATGTATCTCTTTTCTCAAAAATCCAATTGACACTAGGCTAGATGGGTTGGGACTGTGACTTAAATATCTACAACTTTTCAGTTTTGAGTTTTTCTAAATTCTCAATATTTGAAGGCCGAAATTAACTCACAAATTACTGCTGTAAACCTGGACGAAAATTAAAATAGTAAAAGTTATTTTTCTTTGGACACTTTTGACGTGAGGGATTTGAAGGGAGGCTATGGAGAACGAATTTGGAGAGAAAGCCTTGTATTTTCCTTTCTCTAATGGTAGCCTAAACTCTTTGCTAGGGCTAGGGGTTATGTTTCTTCTATACAGTATGAATATTCAATGTGATTCTTTCTAGGATTTTATCAACAACATATTTGATTGTTCAATTAGATTTCTTTTGATGTATTAGTTCTTCCATGCTTTCAATAACTTCAATCATGTTTTTATTATTGTTTAGATGAATTTCTAATAGTTTCAAATAGAAATCATGTTTTAAAGTGAATGGGTTTTTTTGAAAACTTTTCTAACCGCATTATTAATCTAGGTTATCACGTGTTCTTGAATTGTCTCAGTTCAACCAAATCATAAGTATTTAATTGTATAAGAACAATCAAATACGAAATATATAATGTCTTAGATCACAAAGAATTTTATTTCGATATAGGGAAACACCTTGATGCCCTGGTATTTACATTATTGATTTAAATCAATTTTTATTATTATTCTTGTTAACAATCACCAAGCAAAAGTACTTTTCTTCTTCACCCAAATTGTTGTTTAATTATATTGTCTTCGAATTTATCCTGCTCCTTGTGGTTTGACCTTGATACTCCGAGAATTATATTGCTACGATATTCAACACTTGGGAGTGAGCAAGCAATTTTGGCGCTTTTGTCGGGGAGCTGCTGCGTGTTTAGAGACAATTTTTAGGAGCAAAGCACAACTAGTGGACATTCTTCTATTGGTAACTTTGTTCCATTTTTTTTCCCTTATTTTGTTTTTATTTTTCTATTTGTTTTTATTTTATTTTATTGTGCATTCATTGTTGCATGAGCATTTGGGTTAGAAACAAGAGAGGCAAATTAGAAAATTTTGAGACTTACTTTGGTAATCTTTTTGACACACCTTTGCCTTCACCTTCTTCATCAATCATGGGTGACGAAACACATAATAATAATGATGAGAATAGAAGAACTATGTATGAATTATTGCATCCCACACAAAATTTTGTTCTTTCATGCATCATGTTTCCACCTAATGCACCACATGTAGAACTGAAACAAGGTTTATTAGCAATACTTCCTGACTTTAGGGGACAAGAAAATGAAAATCCTTATGTCAGAGCTTTTGAAGAGGTAATAAGTAGTTTCTATGCACAAAATGTTATTGAGATTGCTAAGTTATGTTTCTTTCCTTTTTCTCTTAAGGATAAGGCAAGAAGTTGGTTTTACACCTTGAAACTTAGGTCTATAGGTAGTTGGGGGGAGATGGCCCAAAAGTTTTTTAAGAAACATTTTCCTCCCCACAAAGTCCAGCAAGTAAAAAGAAGGATAGCCAGTTTTGTCCAAGGAGAAAATGAGACTTTATACCAAGCTTGGGAAAGGTACAAATATCTTTTCAATTTCTGCCCAACTCATGGGTATGGAGATTGGAGGTAGGTTAGCTATTTTTATGAAGGACTTACACCTGGGGACCAACAATTTGTTCAACTCTCATGCGGAGGGGACTTTTTACAAAAAGAACCCAAAGATGCAATGGATTATCTTGATGAGATAGCTGAAAACTTTAACACATGGACTGGACCTAGCCCTATGGACTCCACTGATAGGACTAGAACAAATACTACCACTTCTAGTGGAAGTGTTTTCAAGTTGAGGGAAGATGATAACATGAGTGCAAAACTTAGCATGTTAACTAAAGAAATTGAGGCATTCAAAATGAAAGGAAGAAGGAGTGTTAGTGCTACCTTAGAGAGGACCCAATGTAGGTATGTAAAATCTGTCATGAGATAAACCATTCTACAAATGAATGTGCATCACTTTCATCATTCTTGAATGTGTCAGAAGAACAAGTACATGCATTTAATTCATACTGGCCAAATAATTCTTCATATTCTAACAATTACAACACAAATATGCAAAACCATCCATATTTGAGTTATCAGAGTGACAATGTGTTGAATCCTCTTGCTCCAAGGAATTTTAATTCACCACATGCATCATCATCATCATCTAGACCTTCCTTGGAGGATGCACTTAGTACTTTCATTCAAAGGCAAAGTGAGCAAAATCAAAAGTTTGAATCCATGCTCACTAGGCTAGATGAAGAGGTAAGAGAGACTAAGAGTCATATAACTAGGCTTACAAATTCATTGAGTGGGAAAGAGAGAGGTAGCTTCCTTCCTAAACTCAATCCAATCCCATCAATCAAAATCTAAAAATTGGCTCTAAGGATAAATATGAGGAAGTAAAGGTTATGACCATTTTGAGGAGTGGTAAAGAGATTGATAAAATTTCTCCTTTAGTAACTAAGAAATCTAAGGAGACCCTTGTTGAAAAAGAGAAGGATGAAACTGAGTCACTTGGGCTTGATGACATTGAACAATACCCAATCCTTCCACCATTTCCATAAGCCTAAAAATTACTTAAGAAATTGGACACCACATTTGAGATATTAGAGCATTTGCATCAAATCAAGATAAATTTGCCATTATTGCATGTTATCAAGCGTCTGCATATGCCAAGGTAATTAAGGACCTATGCACCATCAAGAGAAAGCATCATGTGAAGAAGACCGCATTTCTAACAGAACAGGTAATCGCAGTTATCCAACATAAGACCCTACCAAAGTATAAGGATCCAGGTTGTCCTACGATCTCTTATACTATTGGAGATTACATCATGGAGCATGCATTACTAGATCTTGGGGTAAGTGTTAATTTGATCTCTTTCAGTGTATATCGAAATCTTGGACTTGGTGAGTTAAAACCTACTTCAATAACTTTACAGTTGGCTGATCGTTCTATAAGGGAGCCGAGAGGGATTGCTGAGGATGTGTTGATGAAAATTGAACAATTTTATTATCATGTTGATTTTATTGTTCTAGATTACCAACATGTTTTACATCCTAGTGTTCATACCCCTATTATTTTGGGTAGACATTTTCTTGTCACAGCTAATGCTTTCATTAATTGCAGGAATGGAAGGATGCAACTCACTTTTAGTTCCATGACTTTGGAGCTAAACATATTTCATGTGGCTAAACAATCACATGAGGATGATGACTGTGCTTATGTGAACCTCATTGGGGCGGTGGTTCAAGAAGAGTTTAATAAAAATTGTTTGTCTGATCCTGTTGAAACTCTTCTTAATAATTTTGTTGGTTCTTATGATTTAGAATGTGATATTCATGTATCTGAAATTTTTTCTTTGTTGGATTTCTCACAGGTTTTGGAAGAACAACAGGTGATGGCAATTAATAAAGGATGGAAGCCTTGCTTTGAGGAGCTACTAGAAAATGAAAAAAAGCTCGTGCATTCAAGTGAGAGGCACCATAGCTGGAGCTCAAGTCGTTGTCCGGTGTACTTAAATATGCATATTTAGGCTCAGGTAAATTAAAACCTAGGTGGGATGACCCTTTCATTGTTAGGGAAGTGTTTAACCATAGAGCTGTAGTAGTTGAGGATCCTAGAGATAGTAGGATTTTGAAAGCAAATGGACAAAGGTTAAAACCATTCTTAGGGGGAGTTATACCAAAGAAGGAGACTATGTCACTGGAGATCCCTGCCTATTGGGATGCTATATGAACTCTGAAAGAACTTTATGAAGTTGTACCATATTTGTTATAATTTTCTTTTTTCTTTTTCTTTTTTTCTTTTTTTTTCCTTTTTGCCTTTTTTTTGTTTTTGTCATTGTTTTTGTTTTTTGTTTTTTTATTTTTCTTTTGTGAGCTAACATTTGCAGGTGTGAAAGAAATTTAAAAAATATATATATATGCTTCTTAAGGTAACTTCTTCCCTTTATACTTGAATTTATTTTGGCTTTTATACATTGAGGACAATGCAACATTTTAGTTGGGGCGAGAGGTCTACACATTTTGCTGCACCTTGTATGATTTTCTTTCTTTCTTTTTGATTGCAACTTTTCAATTCTAAAAATTTAAAAAAAAAATTTGAATTTGAATGCAGTAGAGTTATAAGCTTTATTTTTATATCATGTGATAGAATGAATAATTCTGAGTTGGCTATGCTATTTGTTACATTAAGGCGTTTTTCATGAAAAGTACAATCGGAAACTTTTGAGCACAATAGCCGGGATAGCGGATGGTAGGATGTTGGCTATGCATGGATCAAGAACAAGCTAGATATAAGCTGAAACTCAATCTATATAGAGAGTTCTTGAGCCTTGCTTTTTCTTTATGAGAGTATATCTTTGTTTGAACTCTTAAATTTCTCTCATATGCTTTAGTTTTTGTAAAAGATCTCTATATTTTTTGGTTGACTATTGGAAACATTTTGGGGAGATATACCATGATCCTACTTATTCTTGTCCTTAGGCATGCTGGTTTATGTGGAATTTTAGGAGATGAGAGCTTAAGGCCATCAATCTTGTGTCACCAGCTAAACAAATATTCAGCCTACCTTTACATTAACCATTGTCACCATCATTTGAACCATGAGAAATAATTCTACAATACCACAAAACATTTTTATTTATGGGTATTGTCTTGGGGGTTCAAGTTTTGAGCAATTGATGCGTTTAGATACCACCATTGTCTCTCTTTTCTTCAAAAAAAAAAACAAATGGAGAACGAAAAAAAAAGGGGAGGAGACATACATAATCAATCAATAAATTGTTGGTGTCTTACACATCTTTCATGTATTTCAGAAAGGTTATATGGTTGAGTAAAGGTTATTTTGATTCAAGTTGGTTGTTACTGCTATGAGTTGGGTTTGGCTTGGCTTGAATTTTCTGCATTTAATTCATATACCTCATATTCCAAAGAGAGCAGTTTTGCCTTTACCTAGCCATAAGATTATACTACCATTGAGCTTAAAGTCCTACTTGATCCTAAAGGTGCATGACTAGTATGTATTTGGGATAAAAATTAGGGATGAGAATGGTATTAACCTCATGTTTCTAGGAATTCAACATCCTTTCCAAGAGATCTTTTTCCGTTGTTTTAGCAGTTGTTTTTGTATACACATGTGATATTCTTAAAATTTCTTCTTTCCTTTTTGTTCACATGTGATTTAAAGAGAGAAAAAAAAGCCATTACTTCTATGTGTGTTCTTTCAGAGTGTTGATGACTTAAGAGAGGTTTTGGAGTAGAAGCTCTAATCTAGATTATTCTTGGTCTATGCATGTTTGGAAAAACCGGTTTGATTGGATGGGCTATGCACACACACACACTCCAAAAGTGAAACTAGTGAAAAATCTTTAATATGATGAATAGTATCCAAACTCAAAATTGAAAGTTCATTTGTTTGATATAATGATAAAGCAGACTAACATTTGCTGCAAGAATTTTCAGGAAACCTTTGACTTTTGTGGGTAGAGTCATTGCAATCCCTCACGAGAGTAAACTCGTCCACTGGGGTGAACCAGGGGTTCAAAGACTTGCTGCACATGGGAAGTGTAGTCGTGTAGCCTACGAAAGTGGCTTGTATTTAGTTTTAATTTTTCACTTTTAGTAGACATGGGTGCTTTGTGGATTGCTAGGGACTAGCAAGATTTAAGTTGGGGGGTGCGATAACGCCTTAAAATGTATACTTATTATATATTTATGTGGGTGTTATCTTCTTATTACTACGTTTAATATGTATAATTAAGCCATGATTTGCATAAGTCCCTATTATTTATCTTTAAATAATTACTTGAATAAAAATGTCATTCATTGTGTGTAATTTTCTACTTTCAGAAAATCATGTGAGAAAGATAAGTTTACAGGAGTCTGTGAGAGAATGGAGGCCAAAATAGAATTAAAGAGGAGCTAAAAGACCATTCTTAAATGTCTAAGGAGGTGCAGCTAGAGTTTTTGGGTCATCTACCATGTTTGGAAGCTTCAAAAAAGGAAAGTAATCAAAGAGGCAGAATCTGAAAATGAAAAGTCATATTTGAGCACTGTTCAGTATTTTGGGCATATCTCTTTCCTCAAAATTCCAATTACCACAAGGTCAAGTGGGTTGAAACCTTGAGTTAAATATCTACAACTCTCCAGTTTTGAATTTTTCGAAATTCTCAATAGTTGAAGGCCGAAATTAACTCACAGTTTACTACTGTAAACCTGGACGAAAATTAAAATAGTAGAAGTTATTTTTCTTTGGACACTTTTGACGTGATGGTTTTGAAGGGAGGCCATGGAGAACGAATTTGGAGAGAAAACCTTGTATTTTCCTTTTTCTAATGGCAGCCTAAACTCTTTGCTAGGGCTAGGGGTTATGTTTCTTCTATACGCTATGAATATTCAATGTGATTCTTTCTAGGATTTTATCAACAACATATTTGATTGTTCAGTTAGATTTCTTTTGATGTTTTAGTTCTTCCATGTTTTCAATTAGTTCAATCATGTTTTTCTTATTGTTTAGATGAATTTCTAATAATTTCAAATAGAAATCAGGTTTTAAAATGAATGGGTTTTTCTGAAAACTTTTCTAACTGCATTATTAATCTAGGTTATCATGTGTTCTTGAATTGTCTCAGTTCAACCGAATCATAAGTATTTAATTGTAAAGAACAATCAATTATGAAATATATAATGTCCTAGATCACAAAGAATTTCATATAGATATAAGGAAACACCCCGATACCCTGGTATTTACATTATTGATTTAAATCAGTTTTTATTATTATTCTTGTTAACAATCACCAAGCAAAAGTACTTTTTTTTTTCACTCAAATTGTTGTTTAATTACATTGTCTTTGAATTTATCCTACTCCTTATGGTTCAACCTCGGTACTCGGAGAATTATATTGCTACGATCTTCTACACTTGGGAGTGAGCAAGCAGATCTCTCTCTCTTAAATCAATAGGTCTCTCTCAATTAGATGGTGATTGCTGGGTTTTACTCTCAATGGGTTTTGGTGCTTTGGATTTGAGATGTTTTGGTGTTTGGGTGATGGTTGGGTTTTGGTCTCAACGATTTTTGATATTTGGTTGCTAAGAAAATGCTAGAAAAGAAACAAAAATATTAATTTTTTAATTTTGTGGCTGCCAAACATGTTATTTGAGGAAGAACATGAAGAACATGTTCTTCCAACAAGATAATGAAAAGAACAAAAACTAAAAAAAATATACTTATTTATTTGTTTTTCTTAAAAAATAGTTTAGAATTTGTTTTTTTAGTTTTTTTTTTTAAATTAAAATACTGAAATGACATTTTTAAAATGCTAAATACAATTTTCTTAATATTATTTTAATGGCCACATCAACATTTAGTGTGCTAGTAGTGCATTCCATCTGTCATGTAAATAATTTCCGTTGGTAATATGATGGTAAAAACAAAAATGAAACGCATTTTCCATTTTAGGAATTAAAAGTGGTGGAATAAAAACGTATAAGCTGAAATAGAAATGAGACAAAAATGTAAGGACCATTTTTCAACATTGCAAAAAAATGCTGCAACATTGCAAAAAGTCAAAACGCACTTTCACATTCAAACAGTCAGTCTTGGGGGGTGTTTGGTAAAGTAATTTGATATGAGATTTTTATAGTTTTTGGAAATACGTGTAGATGAAAAAGTGTGTAGAAATGTGTGTAATGTGTTGTTTAAAATGTAAAGATGTGAGTTTGAAATGGGAAAACAAACGGACCCTTGAATTCCAAGAAAATGAAATGTGACTTGTCCACGTGGCAACTACCAATTGGAGAACTCCATTGCTTGAAATATTATTATTATACAACTAAAACTTAAGCCAGTAGATTTTCGAAATTCCCACAGAATTTGCAAGGCAACTTCGAACTCCTTGCTATTACATATTCTGTAACGTGGCAATTCGGAGTACATAATTTCGTGTGTCAACTTTGGCTTTTGAACTCTTCCCAATAATTAATAATTATTTTTTTAAGAAGAAGATTGGAAGTATTATTAAGAAAATTGAAGGTTCATTTGGTACATGTGTTTAAACATATGATTTTAGTTTTTAAACGATATTACACGTATTTTCATAACTTTTTCACTCACACGTATTTTTAAAATATACAAACAATGTTACTGGAATAATATTACCAAGCAGCCCTTAAGTACATTACCATCAACTCTTCTATAAATATACCATTTTAACACAACAAAAATGCTATTTTATTATTTTAACACACCATTTTACAATTCACCATTTATCACATCTTCTATTCTTCAATTCTATATATTAAAATAACATTAAAAAAACCAACAATATATAAAAATACAAAATAAAAAAACCAACCACCCCTACCACAACCCACAGCCCACCCCTCTGCCAGCAACCATCAACGCCCCACCCGCCCCCCACCCACCACTGTCTCACACCAGAACCCCCACAGCAAAACACCAAAACCACCACCATAGAAAAACAAAAACAACAAAAAACACAACCCAATCACATCCCACACACCCACCTACTGCCGCCACTAACCCACCCATCGCCGACCCGCCCGCCCATCAACACCCCACATCCCACACCACCACTGTCTCACACCAGAACCACCACAGCAAAATACCAAAACCACCACCACAGAAAAACAAAAACAACAACAAAAAACACAAAGATCGGCATTAGAGATCGACATTAGGTGGTGCGACATCAGAGATTGGCATCAGAGATCGGCACCATCTGAACCCACCCACTGCTAAACCCACCCATCAAATCACTGCCAAAAAAAAAAAAAAAAACCCACAGCAATAGAGATCGGCATCAAGTGGCACGGCGAGGTTGAACGAAAGAGAGAAAAGCAACAACAATGAGAAGAAAAAAGAGTGAAAGAAGAGATGGGTTGATAGGAATGTCTGAGGAAGAATGAGAGGGGAGAGAAAAAAAAAAAGGAATAAAGTGATGAGAGCGGAGAGAGAAAAGTGAATAAAAAAATAATAAAACTTTTACCATTGTTGTTCGTACCGTTCTATATTTGAGATGATACTATTCACTTATGTCAAATATTTTGGCATTTAGAACACCTCATGAGAGTGGTTTTTTAGTGTTTGGTGTGTCAAATGCCAAATATTTGGCATTTGACACACCTGATGGTAATGCTTTAAGTTAAAAACGACTAAAGTTATAGAGGTGAGGTGAGGAGGTTGAGGATTTATTTGGTTTGGTCATGACCCAATTTTTATAACTCAATATTCATAGCTTATACTTGTTTCTAAAATAATTTAAAAAAAAAAAAAAAAAAAAACTCATAACCCATAACCCAAACTCCACTTTCTTTTAAAAATGGATTTTACTAACGTTACCCTAAGGATACGCAATAGTATATCATTTTTGGAAAAACGTTTATTGGGAATTGAAAAAGTTTTGATAATTTTTTTAATTTTTGATAAAATTTTTCTAAAAACAGATTTGTTAACCGGACCTTCAAAAAATTCCAAAATTCTTGTTTGGTTGTATAACCCAGTCACCTTAAATTTCTTTTTTTGTCAAAATGGTGGAGCCCACCCACTTACACCACATCGCACGGTTTGCTTAATTATGGTTGCTGCCCGGGGCGTGATTTTTTCTTGTACCTTTCAATTTTCAAAGGAAATCTTCTCCCGCACGCCTCTCTTCCTCCAATAGTCTGATCCAATGAAATCCATGACTTGTCTGACACGTTGTTTTCTTTTCCACGTATAAATATATGAAAGTTCATATAGCATATGGTGTACAAGTCAAAGAGCAGAAAATAATCTTTGGAAAAAAAAAATGTATGTGACAAGGCCTCTTTCTATGTTCCAAAAGAATCCTTCGGCACTCTCATGGCCACCTCCTGAAGGTCCAAATTCTAGTATTTTGGTCATCGAAGATGAAGAAGCCAAGTAGTATACTTGTTTTATTGTGTAAGAGTGATGAGCTCAAGGACTTGCCTTTCCCTCAAAATAAGAACCTAAAGAAGCTTCGCTATTCATTAGGCAATGACCAGATTCGCATGGAACCTAAATTTCAATGTTTACTAAGGATATAGAAAAAGCATTTTTTTTAAAAAGAAAGTCCTGGAGGCTAATGCCAATTTCAATGTTTTTGAAAGCCAATGTCCAAAGATTAAGATCTTATCGAAAGCTTTAAAGGCTAAACTCTCTAAGTGTCCCTAGTGGAGTCTCCAGTCAGTCGATGCCTCGCGGTGGTTCGACCACCTATCACAGCGATGCTCACACGCTTGAATTGTACAAGCTCAGAGCTTAGGTGCTGTGAAGAGAGGTATACCTCTGGTGTGTGACCAGAAAATGAGTCAATTTTAATCGAGTTATCAAAGGTAAGTGAAGTCGCCACCGATCATTGGGTTTTTTCTAAGGTGTGATTGGTCACCTGACTCTAATTGATTTTATTACCAATCCTAGGCTAAGGAAAAAAGCGTTTTTTCTAATCTAACATGGATGGATAAAAAATTTTGATTCTTGAGTTCGGAAGTTTGGTTACAAGTGAGGAAGGAACGTCTTTCCAGGGATAGTAATTTATTTTTGTAAAATCTTAATTTAAGGATATTGGCAACTAAAGACGAGCTATTAGCATTAGCTTTCGGGGTTTTAAATGAATTGGGCTTTGAGGTTTGGTTTTGGAAAGTGTGTGATCTCAATCAATGCTTCTCTAGTGTGTTTGGAATCGATGTCAAATTCCACGATGAAAATTCGACAGCATTTCGCCTTATTTTCATAGCGAAAATCCGGTAGCGCTTCACCTCAAGTGCGTTATAGCACACAAAATGCTATGGTGCACCAACAGGGTTTCATGTCTGTGTATACAGCATGTGCCAACATGCTCGTGCTAGGACAAGCTGAGGCCCCTAAAAGCATCAAACATATTAATGTGCGTCACATACATGGAGAAACCAATGTCAGTTGGTGACATGGATCAGGACGATCACACCACGATGATCATGCACACAATATAACACGAATATGCACCTACAATAATAGCCTTAGGCACAAACCCACTCTACAAGGTCAAGAGCACTCGTGACAAGAGAGGATCGCTCACTTAGTGTTTGGATTAGTGCCCTTAAATCCTATTGTATGATGTTATGTATGATATTATGTATGAAATTATGTAAGACATGATGTATGACTTAATATTGTGATTGATAAAGTTATTTTATTATTATCTAAAATAATGGTAACATGAATATGAGACATTATCATATAGTCCATGAGATGCATTATATGTGATTTATGTGAAAAGTCACAGAAGATGTAAATCACAAGTTCTTTGTAAACTCAGAATTTATAGTTCGTAGTCGGTGATGAAATTGGGCATTTCATCTGCGAAGACTATAACGTGTCAACTAAAATGATTTGTCTTGATTATGGAAGTAGAAACTTCTAGTTGATATGTTGATATGTTTTAAGAGTTAAGACATATTGAACAGGACCGCTGTGAGATTTATTATTCTCCTAATGACTGTCAAATGAAAAATAAATCTCACGACTTCTATTTGTATGAACTCTTAATCCTGAGAGAATAATGGACCTGATCATGAAGTGTAGGTTGCTTTGATATATCAGGAGTGAGATCTGAAGTGACGGTCAAAACCTCAGTATGTTGGGCAGCCACATTTAGTGTTGATGGAACATATATTCTCAAGATGGAATTCATAGTCTCTTAATGGAGATATAAAATATTCCCTTGAGATAAGTTTAATGGTTTCAGTTATTCAGAGAGTTAGGCCTAACCACTTTAGTAAGAAATTACTAAAGTATATATTTATGAAATTGGATTTCATAAATATATAATGAATAACTTTAAAGAATTAAACCGGATACTCAAGGATAAGATGTAGTAATTTACAAAGTGGCAGTCTACATTTATGACTTTGTGTTATTACGAATATTTTATGAAGGGGTTACGTGTATAATAAAGTCTTGGAATATAATTTATTAATAAGGCCTAGAATGCAATTATATTTATATAGTAGTATTAAATATAATTAATGGTAATTTTGAACTTGTCAAGAGTTGACGGAAAAACCCAATGCCCATTGGAGCTAGTGTCTTATTGGTCCCTTTTGGTCCCACTCCAAGCCACACACTAAAGCCCAATTGGAAAGGCCCAATAGGCCAACCCAATTAGATAATCAGTTAGTTATAAAGGGAGAAACATACCGAATTTTTATTAGATGAGATTAGAAAAGAAAAAGAAACGGTGTGTTAGAGAGTGTAAGACACACTTTCATTCTCCCTTTGATAACTGATTGAGAGACCACACATCTTGGGCGTAAAGTGGAATTGAAGTGAAGATTAAAAGTGTTCCCAAGTGTTTCTAATCTTTGTTTTGAATTTCTCCACACCAAGGTACGCTATCTTGTTCTTAAATTCTGAAATTTACATTGTGCACGTTATCAATCATGAATGAAATAGATCCTAGTTCGTTGCTTCCGTTGTGGGTTTTGTATGACATACAAAATCAAAATTTTTCCTTCTTGTTTAAGTCCATAAATGGACCTATTCAACTTGCATACCATATGCTCTTGGTTCTTTGCTATGAAACCTTCTGGTTGCAACATGTATATTTCTTCTTCAAGATTGCCATTAAGAAATGCAGTCTTGACATCCATCTGCCAAATCTCATAATCATAATGAACATGAATGGATAAGAGAATTCTGATAGATTTAAGCATGGCTACTGGCGAAAAAGTTTCATCATAATCAATACCTTCTTTTTGTGTATACCCTTTTGCCACTAGTCTTGCTTTAAAGGTTTCAACATTTCCATCTATCCCTCTCTTTCTCTTGTAAACCCATTTGCAACCAACAGGCTTAATGCCGTTAGGTGCCTTTACAAGATCCTATACATGATTGGAATCCATAGAATCCAATTCAGATTTCATAGCTTGGACCCAATGATGTGCATCTATATCACTCATTGCTTCATCGTAAGTGTAAGGATCCGATTCAGCCTCTTCTGAGATAGCCTCATAAGTTTCTCCCAAACCTATGAATCTTATAGGAGGCCGAATAATTCTCCCACTACGACGAGGCACCTGTGTACTAGACATCTCATGAGTAGTATCTTGTGGTGTATCTAATACAGCCACATCATCCCTAATTTCATCCATTGGTTGTTTAACTACAGGTTCATTCATTTCATCCAAGACAACTCTACTTCTAGGAGTAAAATTATTCACATAGTCATTTTCCAAGAATTTGGCATTTGTGCTAACAAACAATTTATTATCCTTATGACTATAGAATAAACCTCCAACTGTTTTTTTGGATACTCTACAAAAAATACCACTTCTGTTTTACACTGTAACTTGTCAGAATTTCCTTTCAACACATGTGCTGGACAACCCCAAATGTGGAGATGTCTTATACTAGGCTTACGCCCATTCCACAACTCTACAGGTGTTTTAGGAATAGACTTCGAAGGTACTAAATTCAGAAGATACGTTGCAGTATTTAAGGCATATCCCCAAAAAGAAATTGGTAGAGTCGAATAACTCAACATGGACCTAACCATATCTAAAAGAGTCCTATTCCTTCTTTCTGCTACACCATTTTGTTGTGGAGTTCCAGGTGCAGTCAACTGGGATATAATCCCATTTTCAGTCAAGTAATCCTTGAAATCACCAAGAAGGTATTCGCCACCTCGATCAGATCGAATGGCCTTTATGTGTTTACCCAATTGATTCTCAACTTCAGCCCTAAACTCTTTGAACCTTTCAAAGGCTTCGGACTTCCGTTTCATTAGGTACACATAACCAAATCTAGAGTAATCATTAGTGAAAGTAATGAAATACTCATAGCCACCTCTTGCTTGAATTGACATAGGACCACATACATCTGAATGTACTAGTTCTAGCAAATCTTGGGCTCTTCTACCCTTTGCATTAAAAGGTCGTTTGGTCATCTTACCTTCCAAACAAGATTCACAAACTGGAAAACTATCAAAGTCCATAGGCTGTAAAAGTCCATCTTTGATTAGTCTTTGAATCCTACTTGAATTGATATAACCTAAACGCAAGTGTCATAGATATGCATCACTAGTAGAAGGAAACTTTCTCTTTAATGATTTTACATGAGAGTTACTATCTAATTCAGAATTGTATAATTCATGCTTATTAGGAGTTAAAATATAAAGACCATCCACAATATTGCCAGAACAGATAAACACTTTATCCTTCTTTATTACAACATTGTCTTTCAGGATAACACAATATCCATGTTTACCTAAGTAAGTTGCAGAAATTAAATTCCTACGAACATTAGGCACATACAAACAGTCTTCCAATATTAAAACTCTAGACTTAAAACACAAATTAAACACTCCAACAGCTTCAACCGGAATCTTGCTCCCATCAGCCAAAGTAAGAAATAGTTCTCCCTCATTCAACTTTCTGGTCTCCTGGAACCCCTGCAAAGAATTGCAGATATGATTAGTACAACCTGAATCCACACACCAGGAATCTGTTGGATTCTGTACCAAACACATTTCAAGAAGAAATGAACTTTTCATACCCTTATTCTTAGCAGCCTTGAATGTTGGACAATTCCTCTTCCAATGTCCTTTCTCACCACAATGGAAACACTTTCCTTTGGTTTTCTTTCCTTTGTTGGCAACCCCTAAGGCAATTTGTTTACCATCTTTCTTAGTGAAGTCCTTCTTCTTCTCCTTCTTACCCTTGCCTTTCGTCTTAGGTTGAGAAATAGAAGCTTCACCCACATTGGCTTCAACACTAGAAGTACTAAGGATGCCTTCCGCCGCCACTAACTCATTCATTAATTCAGACAAAGAATAAATCTTTTTGTTCATATTATAATTGAGTCTGAATTCCTTGAATGATTCTGGTAGTGACTGGAGTATCATATCCACTTGGGATTCTCCATCAATGTCGGCACCTAAAACTTCTAATGTGTTCAGATTAACAATCATCCTAAGACAATGCTCTCTCACTGAACTTCCTGCAGCCATTTTGGTATTATAAATTTGCCTCATGGTTTCTTGTCTTGCAGAACGGCCTTGCTCACCAAACATCTCCTTCAGACTATGCATTATGTCCGAAGCAAGTTCTACATTCTGCATTTGATGTTGTAGAACATTTGAGATAGATGCTAGGATGTAGCACTTGGCCATCTCATTAGATTTCTGCCAACGATCATATCGCTGTTTTTCCTCAAGAGGAGAATCTAATGAAGGAAATTTAGGACATGGTTGAGTAAGCACATACTTGTGCTCTTCAGCAGTAAGAACAATGTCCAAATTTCTTTTTCAGTCAACATAGTTGGATCCAATCAGTTTGTTTTGGTTAAGAATAGAAACAAGTGGGCTAAATGATGCCATGACAAAATCTGAAAATAATAAACATGAATATAATAAGTAAATTGGACATTATCAATTTAGCATAAAAGCATATAATATGGAATCTTAATAAAACCATAAAATAATATATGCAACGACAACCCAATCTCATATTCAATATCCCTCAGCATAGAGTGAACATAAAATACTATGATTGATTGAGAACTATTCTCATTATTAGTACTATCATGATAACTCTTATCAAATACTAATAATATGTCGTTTTATATTTAGCCTCTAAGTAATAATAGTAAGAACTCAGCATAGAGGATACTATAATACTTAGTCTAGTGTATACCATTGTCTAGAATTATGTGTAACCACATTTCATCCCTTTAGCAGACTTATTTTGTAGTACCATGATAAAACACCCTCCGCATGGAATGCAAAGCTCGAAGCTAAGACAAGGTGTTTATCAAACCACTATAAACTAGGAAATTCAATCTTGTAGGACTATGAAATAAATACTCTCCGCATGGAATGCTAAGCTCGAGACAAAGACAAAGTATATATTTCACACTACTATGAACCAACAATAGAGGCCGTGAGATCCAACCCTTGAATCTCTCCCCCACTAGATATTTTAAAATAAAGGTTTTTAAGATGAAAAACCATAATAATGCTAGACACGTTGAAAAAATAATCCTAATCTAATTAGGAATAAATTTCATTAAACTAGCATTAAAATATATAAATATATATAACGTAATAAAAAACTCATATTACATTTAAAAATCCATATTACATTATATATAATATAATATATGGATTTATATATGTAATATATGATTTTATATTACCTTATATATATACTGTACGGATTGTAATAATCCTTATAAACCAAGATGACTAAAAGATGCAAAATGGCTATAGCATGCAATCCGTATAAAACAAGGCATATATCATGCAATAAAAGACAAAATATGCAATTAAGACAAAGTCAAAAATGCACCAATGTTCTTCACATGCAATCAAAGCCAACCAAGGATTCATAAAAGTCCAAGCCATGCCATAAAAGTCCAAGCCATGCATTTATTTAATATGACACTTCTTGGTGTAGATTCATATATATATATGTGTACGGATTGAAGAAAAGTTCTAAAGATACATATGATAAGTCAAAAGTTTGAATCCGTATATTATATATAATTTATAGAATTAAAATTTCCAAGCGGTGCAAAAGAAATCCAAGCAATAGAGTGATCTTGATCCACGCGTATGTCAGTTATTGAAATGCCAGTTAATAACTACATTAAGCATATACATATACATATATATATATCTTTGGCCATAAAAAACACGGCACATATATATAATACAAACCAAGATTTTCAATGATAGTTATTGAATGAATTCAATAACTACTCCCAACTGCCAATAATATCCAATCCATGCACTCTTGGAATCATGCAAAACAATAAATCGCATATATTGATCAATGCACACAAGATTTATGGAACAATATCTTTATGCAGAAATTTAAAAACACAAAGATAACGGTTTTCTTAAATTCTAAAATTCAATCACACGCTATACAATCATGATATGAAAACCTGGCTCTGATACCAATTGAAGGAAAAATTTTGGTTTTGTATTTCATACAAAACCCACTGTGGAAGCAATGAACTAGGATCTATTTCATTTATGATTGATAACGTGCACAATGTAAATTCCAGAATTTAAGAACAAGATAGCGTACCTTGGTGTGGAGAAATTCAAAACAAAGATTAGAAGCACTTAGGAACACTTTTAATCTTCACTCCAATTCCACTTTACGCCCAAAATGTGTGGTCTCTCAATCAGTTTTCAAAGGTAGAATGAAAGTGTGTCTCACACTCTCTCACACACCGTTTCTTTTTCTTATCTAATCTCATCTAATAAAAATTCTGTATGTTTCTCCCTTTATAACTAACTGATTTTCTAATTGGGCTGGTCTATTGGGCCTTTCCAATTGGGTTTTAGTGTGTGGCTTGGAGTGGGACCAAAAGGGACCAATAAGACACTAGCTCCAATAGACCTTGGGCTTTTCCGTCAACTCTTGACAAGTCCAAAGTTACCATTAATTATATTTAATACCACTATATAAATATAATTGCACTCTAGGCCTTATTAATAAATTATATCCTAAGACATTATTATACACGTAACCCCTTCATAAAATATTCGTAGTAACACAAAGTCATAAATGTAGACTGCCACTTTATAAATTACTACATCTTATCCTTGAGTACCCGGTTTAATTCTTTAAAGTTATTCATTATATATATATGAAATCCAATTTCATAAATATATACTTTAGTAATTTCTTACTAAAGTGGTTAGGTCTAACTCTCTGAATAACTGAAACCATTAAACTTATCTCAAGGGAATATTTTATATCTCCATTAAGAGACTATGAATTCCATCTTGAGAATATATGTTCCATCAACACTAAATGTGGCTGCCCAACATACTGAGGTTTTGATCGTCACTTCAGATCTCACTCCTGATATATCAAAGCAACCTACACTTCATGATCAGGTCCACTATTCTCTCAGGATTAAGAGTTCATGCAAATAGAAGTCATGAGATTTATTATTCATTTGACAGTCATTAGGAGAACAATAAATCTCACAGCGATCCTGTTCAATATGTCTTAACTCTTAAAACATATCAACATATCAACTAGAAGTCTCCACTTCCATGAACAAGACAAATCATCTTAGTTGACACGTTATAGTCTTCGCAGATGAAATGCCCAATTTTATCACCGACTACGAATTATAAATTCTGAGTTTACAAAGAACTTGTGATTTACATCTTCTGTAACTTTTCACATAAATCACATACAATACATCTCATGGATTATATGATAATGTCTCATATTCATGTTACCATTATTTTAGATAATAATAAAATAACTTTATCAATCACAATATTAAGTCATACATCATGTCTTACATAATGTCATACATAATATCATACATAGCATCATACAATAGGATTTAAGGGCACTAATCCTAACAATAGGATCTATTTCATTCATGATTGATAACGTGCGATTGAATTTTATAATTTAAGAAAACCGTTATCTTTGTGTTTTTAAATTTTTGCATAAAGATATTATTCCATAAATCTTGTGTGCATTGATCAATATATGCGATATATTGTTTTGCATGATTCCAAGAGTGCATGGATTGGATATTATTGGCAGTTGGGAGTAGTTATTGAATTCATTCAATAACTATCATTGAAAATCTTGGTTTGTATTATATATATGTGCCGTGTCTTTTATGGCCAAAGATATATATATATATATATATATATATGCTTGATGTAGTTATTAACTGGCATTTCAATAACTGCCATACGCGTGGATCAAGATCACTTTATTGCTTGGATTTCTTTTGCACCGCTTGGAAATTTTAATTCTATAAATTATATATAATATACGGATTCAAACTTTTGACTTATCATATGTATCTTTAGAACTTTTCTTCAATCCGTACACATATATATATGAATCTACACCAAGAAGTGTCATATTAAATAAATGCATGGTTTGGACTTTTATGGCATGGCTTGGACTTTTATGAATCCTTGGTTGGCTTTGATTGCATGTGAAGAACATTGGTGCATTTTTGACTTTGTCTTAATTGCATATTTTGTCTTTTATTGCATGATATATGCCTCGTTTTATACGGATTGCATGCTATAGCCATTTTGCATCTTTTAGTCATCTTGGTTTATAAGGATTATTACAATCCGTACAGTATATATATAAGGTAATATAAAATCATATATTACATATATAAATCCATATATTATATTATATATAATGTAATATGGATTTTTAAATGTAATATGAGTTTTTTATTACGTTATATATATTTATATATTTTAATGCTAGTTTAATGAAATTTATTCCTAATTAGATTAGGATTATTTTTTCAACGTGTCTAGCATTATTATGGTTTTTCATCTTAAAAACCTTTATTTTAAAATATCTAGTGGGGGAGAGATTCAAGGGTTGGATCTCACGGCCTCTATTATTGGTTCATAGTAGTGTGAAATATATACTTTGTCTTTGTCTCGAGCTTAGCATTCCATGCGGAGAGTATTTATTTCATAGTCCTACAAGATTGAATTTCCTAGTTTATAGTGGTTTGATAAACACCTTGTCTTAGCTTCGAGCTTTGCATTCCATGCGGAGGGTGTTTTATCATGGTACTACAAAATAAGTCTGCTAAAGGGATGAAATGTGGTTACACATAATTCTAGACAATGGTATACACTAGACTAAGTATTATAGTATCCTCTATGCTGAGTTCTTACTATTATTACTTAGAGGCTAAATATAAAACGACATATTATTAGTATTTGATAAGAGTTATCATGATAGTACTAATAATGAGAATAGTTCTCAATCAATCATAGTATTTTATGTTCACTCTATGCTGAGGGATATTGAATATGAGATTGGGTTGTCGTTGCATATATTATTTTATGGTTTTATTAAGGTTCCATATTATATGCTTTTATGCTAAATTGATAATGTCCAATTTACTTATTATATTCATGTTTATTATTTTCAGATTTTGTCATGGCATCATTTAGCCCACTTGTTTCTATTCTTAACCAAAACAAACTGATTGGATCCAACTATGTTGACTGAAAAAGAAATTTGGACGTTGTTTTTACTGCTGAAGAGCACAAGTATGTGCTTACTCAACCATGTCCTAAATTTCCTTCATTAGATGCTCCTCTTGAGGAAAAACAGCGATATGATCGTTGGCAGAAATCTAATGAGATGGCCAAGTGCTACATCCTAGCATCTATCTCAAATGTTCTACAGCATCAAATGCAGGATGTAGAACTTGCTTCGGACATAATGCATAGTCTGAAGGAGATGTTTGGTGAGCAAGGCCGTTCTGCAAGGCAAGAAACCATGAGGCAAATTTATAATACCAAAATGGCTGCAGGAAGTTCAGTGAGAGAGCATTGTCTTAGGATGATTGCTAATCTGAACACATTAGAAGTTTTAGGTGCCGACATTAATGGAGAATCCCAAGTGGATATGATACTCCAGTCACTACCAGAATCATTCAAGGAATTCAGACTCAATTATAATATGAACAAAAAGATTTATTCTTTGTCTGAATTAATGAATGAGTTAGTGGCGGCGGAAGGCATCCTTGGTACTTCTAGTGTTGAAGCCAATGTGGGTGAAGCTTCTATTTCTCAACCTAAGACGAAAGGCAAGGGTAAGAAGGAGAAGAAGAAGGACTTCACTAAGAAAGATGGTAAACAAATTGCCTTAGGGGTTGCCAACAAAGGAAAGAAAACCAAAGGAAAGAAAACCAAAGGAAAGAAAACCAAAGGAAAGTGTTTCCATTGTGGTGAGAAAGGACATTGGAAGAGGAATTGTCCAACATTCAAGGCTGCTAAGAATAAGGGTATGAAAAGTTCATTTCTTCTTGAAATATGTTTGGTACAGAATCCAACAGATTCCTGGTGTGTGGATTCAGGTTGTACTAATCATATCTGCAATTCTTTGCAGGGTTCCAGGAGACCAGAAAGTTGAATGAGGGAAAACTATTTCTTACTTTGGCTGATGGGAGCAAGATTCCGGTTGAAGCTGTTGGAGTGTTTAATTTGTGTTTTAAGTCTAGAGTTTTAATATTGGAAGACTGTTTGTATGTGCCTAATGTTCGTAGGAATTTAATTTCTGCAACTTACTTAGGTAAACATGGATATTGTGTTATCCTGAAAGACAATGTTGTAATAAAGAAGGATAAAGTGTTTATCTGTTCAGGCAATATTGTGGATGGTCTTTATATTTTAACTCCTGATAAGCATGAATTATACAATTCTGAATTAGATAGTAACTCTCATGTAAAATCATTAAAGAGAAAGTTTCCTTCTACTAGTGATGCATATCTATGGCACTTGCGTTTAGGTCATATCAATTCAAGTAGGATTCAAAGACTAATCAAAGATGGACTTTTACAGCCTATGGACTTTGATAGTTTTCCAGTTTGTGAATCTTGTTTGGAAGGTAAGATGACCAAACGACCTTTTAATGCAAAGGGTAGAAGAGCCCAAGATTAGCTAGAACTAGTACATTCAGATGTATGTGGTCCTATGTCAATTCAAGCAAGAGGTGGCTATGAGTATTTCATTACTTTCACTAATGATTACTCTAGATTTGGTTATGTGTACCTAATGAAACGGAAGTCCGAAGCCTTTGAAAGGTTCAAAGAGTTTAGGGCTGAAGTTGAGAATCAATTGGGTAAACACATAAAGGCCATTCGATCTGATCGAGGTGGCGAATACCTTCTTGGTGATTTCAAGGATTACTTGACTGAAAATGGGATTATATCCCAGTTGACTGCACCTGGAACTCCACAACAAAATGGTGTAGCAGAAAGAAGGAATAGGACTCTTTTAGATATGGTTAGGTCTATGTTGAGTTATTCGACTCTACCAATTTCTTTTTGGGGATATGCCTTAAATACTGCAACGTATCTTCTGAATTTAGTACCTTCGAAGTCTATTCCTAAAACACCTGTAGAGTTGTGGAATGGGCGTAAGCCTAGTATGAGACATCTCCACATTTGGGGTTGTCCAGCACATGTGTTGAAAGGAAATTCTGACAAGTTACAGTGTAAAACAGAAGTGGTATTTTTTGTAGGGTATCCAAAAAAACAGTTGGAGGTTTATTCTATAGTCATAAGGATAATAAATTGTTTGTTAGCACAAATGCCAAATTCTTGGAAAATGACTATGTGAATAATTTTACTCCTAGAAGTAGAGTTGTCTTGGCTGAAATGAATGAACCTGTAGTTGAACAACCAATGGATGAAATTAGGGATGATGTGGCTGTATTAGATACACCACAAGATACTACTCATGAGATGTCTAGTACACAGGTGCCTCGTCGTAGTGGGAGAATTATTCGGCCTCCTATAAGATTCATAGGTTTGGGAGAAACTTATGAGGCTATCTCAGAAGAGGCTGAATCGGATCCTTACACTTACGATGAAGCAATGAGTGATATAGATGCACATCATTGGGTCCAAGCTATGAAATCTGAATTGGATTCTATGGATTCCAATCATGTATAGGATCTTGTAAAGGCACCTAACGGCATTAAGCCTGTTGGTTGCAAATGGGTTTACAAGAGAAAGAGAGGGATAGATGGAAATGTTGAAACCTTTAAAGCAAGACTAGTGGCAAAAGGGTATACACAAAAAGAAGGTATTGATTATGATGAAACTTTTTCGCCAGTAGCCATGCTTAAATCTATCAGAATTCTCTTATCCATTCATGTTCATTATGATTATGAGATTTGGCAGATGGATGTCAAGACTGCATTTCTTAATGGCAATCTTGAAGAAGAAATATACATGTTGCAACCAGAAGGTTTCATAGCAAAGAACCAAGAGCATATGGTATGCAAGTTGAATAGGTCCATTTATGGACTTAAACAAGCATCTAGGTCATGGAACATCAGATTTGATCAAGCAATCAAGTCATTTGGTTTTGAACAAAATCTTGATGAACCATGTGTGTACAAAAGACATCGAGACAAAGTAGTAATGTTCCTAGTACTTTGTGTTGATGATATTCTACTCATTGGGAATGATGTAGGGGTAATGTCATCGGTTATAGTTTGGTTGTCAAGCCAATTTCATATGAAGGACTTGGGTGAGGCTAACTTTATTCTAGGGATCAAGTTTTGGCGAGATCGCAAGAATAAGATGTTAGGCTTATCACAAGCTGGATATATAGATAAGGTCCTAGAACGGTTTAGCATGCAAAACTCCAAGAAAGGATTGCTTCCTTTTAGACATGGAGTTCCTCTGTCTGATGATCAAAGGCCTAAGACTCAAGAGGAAGAAAATATGATGAGACAAGTTCCTTATGCTTTTGCAGTGGGAAGTCTCATGTATGCCATGCTTTGTACTAGACCAGATATTTGTTATTCAGTTGGCATGGTCAGCCGATATCAATCAAATCCAGGACCAAAACATTGGTAAGCTGTAAAGCATATTCTCAAGTATCTTAGGAGAACGAGAGATTATATGTTTGTTTACCATAGCGAGGATTTGATTCCCATTGGCTATACAGATTCAGATTTTCAATCAGATCTAGATTTCAGAAAATCCACTTCAGGATGAGTTTTCACCTTGGGAGGTGGAGCCATAAGTTGGAGGAGTGTTAAGCAATCTTGTATTGCAGACTCCACCATGGAAGCCGAGTACGTTGCTGCTTGTGAAGCAGCAAAGGAGGCTGTTTGGCTCAAGAAATTCCTTTCTGATCTTGGTGTTGTGAGAATGGAGCAAGTTCCCATCACATTATTTTGTGACAATAGTGGAGCGGTTGCACAATCCAAATATCCAAGGAATCATAAGAAAGGAAAGCACATTGAGAGGAAGTACCACATCATTTGAGACATTGTTGCTCATGGAGATGTTGTGGTAGCTAAGATTGAAAGTGCAAATAATCTAGCAGATCCCTTTACCAAAGCCTTGCCTCAAAGGACTTTCGAGTCACATTTGGAGGGAATGGGAGTTAGATTAGTGCACAATAGTCTTTAGGGCAAGTGGGAGATTGTTAGGATTAGTGCTCTTAAATCCTATTGTATGATGCTATGTATGATATTATGTATGACATTATGTAAGACATGATGTATGACTTAATATTGTGATTGATAAAGTTATTTTATTATTATCTAAAATAATGGTAACATGAATATGGGACATTATTATATAGTCCATGAGATGCATTGTATGTGATTTATGTGAAAAGTCACAGAAGATGTAAATCACAAGTTCTTTGTAAACTCAGAATTTATAGTTCGTAGTTGGTGATGAAATTGGGCATTTCATCTGCGAAGACTATAACGTGTCAACTAAGATTATTTGTCTTGATCATGGAAGTGGAGACTTCTAATTGATATGTTGATATGTTTTAAGAGTTAAGACATATTGAACAGGACCGCTGTGAGATTTATTATTCTCCTAATAACTGTCAAATGAATAATAAATCTCACGACTTCTATTTGTATGAACTCTTAATCCTAAGAGAATATTGGACCTGATCATGAAGTGTAGGTTGCTTTGATATATCAGGAGTGAGATCTGAAGTGACGGTCAAAACCTCAGTATGTTGGGCAGCCACATTTAGTATTGATGGAACATATATTCTCAAGATGGAATTCATAGTCTCTTAATGGAGATATAAAATATTCCCTTGAGATAAGTTTAATGGTTTTAGTTATTCAGAGAGTTAGGCCTAACTACTTTAGTAAGAAATTACTAAAGTATATATTTATGAAATTGGATTTTATAAATATATAATGAATAACTTTAAAGAATTAAACCGAGTACTCAAGGATAAGATGTAGTAATTTACAAAGTGGCAGTCTACATTTATGACTTTGTGTTACTACGAATATTTTATGAAGGGGTTACGTGTATAATAAAGTCTTGGGATATAATTTATTAATAAGGCCTAGAGTGCAATTATATTTATATAGTGGTATTAAATATAATTAATGGTAACTTTGAACTTGTCAAGAGTTGACAGAAAAGCCTAAGGCCCATTGGAGCTAGTGTCTTATTGGTCCCTTTTGGTCCCACTCCAAGCCACACACTAAAGCCCAATTGGAAATGCCCAATAAGCCAGCCCAATTAGATAATCAGTTAGTTATGAAGGGAGAAACATACCGAATTTTTATTAGATGAGATTAGAAAAGAAAAAGAAACGGTGTGTGAGAGAGTGTGAGACACACTTTCATTCTCCCTTTGAAAACTGATTGACAGACCACACATCTTGGGCGTAAAGTGGAATTGGAGTGAAGATTAAAAGTGTTCCCAAGTGCTTCTAATCTTTGTTTTGAATTTCTCCACACCAAGGTACGCTATCTTGTTCTTAAATTCTGAAATTTACATTGTGCACGTTATTAATCATGAATGAAATAGATCTTAGTTTGTTGCTTCTGCTGTGGGTTTTGTATGAATTACAAAACCAGAATTTTTCCTTCACTTAGCGATGAGAGTTCATCATACAAAGTGCATAATCACCCACACACATGCATATATATAAATATACACACATATACATACATACATACATACATCATGCACAATGCTATCACACAGAACAAGAAAGTAAAGTAGACATTGCTAACATCCCAATGGTATGGCCTAGCAAGGTACAAGAAATGTAAAATAGACATTATCATACCCAAGGAATGCAGCCTAAGCAAAGTGTAGGAAAGATAAAGGGTACATGGAGAGGAAACCCTAATACAATGCTCTAGAGAAAAGGCCAAGAGAGAGAGGGAAAGATGTAACCACTTGGGGAGGCTAGGCCTTCTAATCTACTGAACATTGCCCTTTTTGGGAATGCGTCTTCTTGCTTGCGTCCTTGCCCTTATTGCTTGCGCTTAAGAGGTCGTGCCCTCACTGCAAGCATTCTTGCTCCATGCATATACATGCAATGATAAAGGAAACAAGCTAGCAAGCAAGCAAAGAAACAATTAGAAAGAAAGCATGCAGAGGGATGAACTAGCAAGGAGAGCCAAACGAGGGTGTAGACACTGCATTTTGTACCTCTTACACTTAGGCCCCTATTCCCCAATGATGCTAAAATTCTAAGGCCTAAGTTTAGTTTAGGGCTTGATCAGATTACAAATTTACTTAAGAAATGTTAAAATGGAAAATATAATTCTTAATGTGAAAATAAGTCTATTTTTGGAAAATAAAGGCCAAGGAGACCCTCAGCCTACGTATGCAGGCAAGGATCTGCGTACGCAGGTCTGATTTATGCGTATGCAAGCATAGACCTGTGTACACATCTAGGGTTTCAGAAACCTATGAAGGCAAGTTTCTGCATTAAATATTGAGATTTGAAATGAATCTCACATTGTTTGGGAGCTGTTTTAAACCCCATATTTTTCAACTATATAAAGCCTTACACGGTATATTTCAAAGACACTAAAAATCATAAGGGAAAACCTAAGATTCACTAGAAATAGTGAATCAAAAAGGGAGTTTTTCACAAAACATTCTCAAGTCAATTTTATTTTTGATGATGCAAAGAAAATCAGTAGACTAGATGCTTCGGGCTTCAAAGGGCTAGCGACTGTTTTGAAGGCCTGAAAAAGAAAGAACAAGTGATCAAAGGTGACCGGGGTGGACCGGCCAAGAACCTTTCGATGCCAAAGTTAATTTCTCTCTCAAGTTCTAGAGTTCCAACTTTTTAGGAATTGTAAAAATGTACCTTTATTTGGTCTGAATGGGTGTTTATATAGTGCATCTCAGAAATGGTTATTAGATTTGTAACTTCCCCTGTATTTTAGGAGGTCAGAGGGTGCAAGAATAACTTCCACAACCACCATAGGAGTTATACCTTTTTGTATAACTGTCATTGGAAGTTAAGTATTTAAGGAGTTTGTAGCAATGAACCTGGATCTCCCTCATGCATTCGAACAATAGCACGTGATTCCATCTCCAACTCTTTGTAGGCAAATCCACTCTTGGGAATCTCCTAAGCGTCAGGGGGGTCGTCTAGGAGCCTTCCTGATGGACGACCCTCATTCCCATGGACGATCGTCCTGCTATGGACGACCTTCTAATGTGGGATATCTTTTCCACTCTGGACGCCTCTTATGGACGAATTGGAGTTCAATTTTTTTAGCTCACCATCAGTTGCCCCCTTGTCCAAGGGTCGTCCAGAGCATTGAAGGATCTACTGTTGTTCTTTGGACGCGTGTCTTCGTATTAGTAGTAAGATGTCGTTCTATGTGTCACAATTTCAATGGTTAAATTTTATTGTCTTAGATCGTGCCACGTGCCATAATTTTAGTGGCGAATTGGCACATCGATTTAAGTTTTCAAGGGAAATGACACGTGGTGCTTCCTGGTTGGTCACGTCGTTTCAAATACCAATTTTCAACGCCTATAAATAGTTTTCTTCTTTGACATTCCTCGTCCATTGCCTCGTCTAGAAGTATTCCAGCATCCTTGGTATTCCTTCGTCTAGAGCCAAGTAATCTTCTTATCCCCATTCTTAGGTTTTTCTTCAAATTTCGTTATGTTTGAGGTTGTTGTTTCCTCGTCTAGCAATACTGTAGAGAAATCGATCGACGAGTATCATGACTCCAGTTATAGTGGTTCTAGTAGCAATAACAGTAGTAGCATTCATGGGGATATTGAGGAATACACGTCTGGGGTCCCTTGGATTCCTTTTGAGGTCTTTTAAGAACACCTTAGGATAAGGGCGGCCTCAGGGTCTTTGGCTGGCACCTCGACAAGTGTTCCTCTGTTCGATCCTGTAGACGAGGTAGAGACTATATACAACTGCGCTGTAGGTATTCCTTCCAAGACAGAAGAGAAGGGATTAGTTGCCTTTAGGAGTTGATACCAAGTCCCTGATAAGCTCAACCCTAGGTTAGCCGTCCATGGGGAATGGTGCTTCCAGCCTCATTTTGGGATAGGCATTTACGAGGCTTACCTTCTAGGGGGTCTTAGGTTGCCTTTAAATGCCTTTGCTAGAGAATTACTTACTAGATTAGGCTTAGGAGTTTGCCAATTTAAACCTAATGCGTGGAGACTCGTTGTTTCTATGCAAATTTTGTGGAGGGAAGTATTTGAAGGGAACCGTCCTCTTATTGTGGACGAGTTCCTTTACTATTACAAACCCTCAGAAATTAACCAATCCCTTGGTTTTTAACAATTCATAGCCAGAGGGAGAGATTGTAGGTTAATAAAATCATTGGTTACCCTGTTGAGGTTGGTAGGGATCCTTTTGCCCCCTATACTAGAGAGTTAGGTAACCTTCGTCCTAAAGGTATGCTTTTTACATTTATTTTATCATCAATATTATCTCTTATTTTGTGCCTGCAGTCTTCTAACAATTTTTCATTCTTTCTTTCTCTCCTTTTTCTTTTATAGGTGTTAGACGACCAACCTTCAATAGGTTTTACCTTGATCGCATCCAGAAAGCTTGTCTATATACTGACAGGGCTTTTCACTCTTTGGTAAGCCTTCAATGTCTTGCCATCTGGGGACTTGGTCTTGAGCTGTCCAAAGAAGCCCTAGCTCACGTGCTTACTATCCGCAGACGTAAGTTTTCTATCCCTTTTTTTTTTATAAAGAGTTTATACTTTTATTACCTTTTGGATTACTAAGTCTTTCCCTTTAGGGATGGCAACCATGAAAGAGAACAAAGATAAAGAAGTGGTGGACGAGGCAACCAAGCAGGAGGTTGAAAATCAGCCTTGTCCAGTCGTTGGTGATAAAAGGAACTTATCAAAGGCTATTGACTTGGAGAATCTTCCAAGCCATCGTAAGGAGAAGAGGGCAAAACAAAGGTCGTCCAGGACCGGGGTTATCACACCTGGTCTCCCTATTCCCCTCCCTCTCAGCAGCCGTCCATTCAGATCCAGGATGTAGACTCGTCCGAGCCTGTTCACGTCCCATAGTCCAAGAGCATAGCACCTACCTCGTCTCAGCCTCCTCAAAAGGTCCCTACGAACATTTTTAAAAATGAGGATTTGGCTTGGGAGAGATTTGAGAAGGTCGTGACTGGCGAGGATGTGGCCGCATGCTATGACATGTCCTTGAGAGAATTTTAGCACTTAAGTGTTCACGATCTTTTCAAGGTAAGTAAAAAAAAACTCTTTTTTTTTAAATATTTATTATCTCGTCCTTGTTGTCATAGCATATACATACGCTTTGTTTATTTTTTTTAACAAAAATTTGTGATCACTTATGCAGGCTATGTCGAAGTTCATCGTCGTTTCCAGATAGGCCACAGAGCTGGACAAGACGAGGATCTTACTTGAAAAAAGGATCAAGGAAGTCAAGGACGATTGCAAGGGCTAGGTTGAAGTAGCAGCTAAGGCTAAGGACGAAGCCAAGGAGTTGCAAAATCTCGTCGAAGAGCTAAAAGCTGATATTGTCGAAAAGGACACTTGTCTTGAGCACCTTCAAAAAAAGACTGATGAGCTAAGCAGTTTTCTTGAGAAAGCCAAAGAAGGTGCAGTGGAGGAGTTTAGAGCTTCTAAGCAATTAACTGATTTGCTAGTCGCCAACTATGCAGCTGGGTTTGAAGATTTTCGTATGGACACTAAGGAAAAATTTCCTGAAGTCAACTTTAGCTCCATCAAACTTCAAATTGGTGGTGCTACTAGCTCTTTCCTCCAGAAGAGTTCTGAAGACGTCAATATCGAGGACAACGCCACAACCCAGCCACCCCAGGACGAGTCTAGACTGAAGAGGATCCATCAGAAAAAGCATAAAAATTTGACCAGTTTACTTTCTTCCTTTTCTCATTATGAGGTCCATTGTTCAAGACCATTTTAAAATTTATTTGAGTACATTTCACTCATCCAAAATATTTTGGATGAGTTTCCAAACAATTGCATTTTTAGGCTTTTACTTTGTAAGGGTTTTTGGACGGTGGTCGTCTACCCTTTTTAAACTTTGATGAATGAATGTTTATTTTTATCCATTGTTATTGTATGGACAAGTTCATCCCTTGTTTTCACCATTCATTTTACACTGGTTTTGAAGTGGTCTGTCCACTCGTTTCTTTTTACGTTTAACATGTTTGCTATTCTTTAATTTTTCAAGTGTAGCTCATCCTATGAATGACTGGTTTTCTAGTTCTTTTCCTTGTCCATAGGTTGGACGGTTTACCTCCGTCTTTAGATAAGACGTCTTTAGCATTCAACTCGTACAGAATGTTGGATTGGCTTGACTAGGTATGTCTATCCATGGATTTAAGTATTTAAATATATTTTTATATGGATGCATTCCTTCGTCCATTTCTTGGGCGTTCATGCTTAAGATTTAATTTCATCATTTGGACGAGTATAAACTTTCTTGTCCTTTGACTAGACGAGCATGCCTTAACATTTTTTTTTCTTTGCTTTATCCTTATTTTGAGGAAGGCTTATAAAAGTTACATCCCCGCATCCAGAGATTTTCGTTCGTCCTAGGCCTTAGCCTTCTTGTGGGTGAAACTATGGAGATTAGATTCATGAATCAAATACATTGGAAATCCAAACCATATTTATTATATAAACATCGTCCACAAATATGGCACACGCTTAGAAAATAGTGCCTTAGGAAATTAAAATACTTAAGTACATGACTTCGTCCTTCACAAATTTGTCTGTAAATGGTGTAAAAGTTAGGACCTAGTACACTTTTTATTTTTTCTTAAAAACACGTAATAGTAGTAGTAAAAACACGTAATAATAGTAGACATGAGTAAACATGTAGACCACAGCTGTAACCTTGTCCATGGTAATTCTCGTCCAAGATCACCCTTTATTGATTGTACATTCTTAGATGCTCCACGTTCCAAGGCTGTTCTAGCTTCCGTCCGTCCAGAGCTTCCAAGTAGTATGACCCCTGCCTCTTGCAGTTGATAACCCTATAGGATCCTTTCCAATTAGGTCCTAGTTTTCCATAAGCCGGGTTCCTAGTTGCCAAGGATATTCTTTTAAGGACAAGGTCCCCAATGTTGAAACGCCTGTGTTTTACCATGGCATCATGCTACCTAGTCGTAAGATTTTTGTATCTTGTTGTCCTTTGCTCTGCATCCATCCTTACCTCGTTAATGAGATCGAGGTCAAGATGAAGTTGTTCTTCATTTTCCTTCTCCTGGTACTTCATCACTCGATGGTTAGCCATATGAACTTCCGCAAGTATGATACTTCCGTAGGCTAGCTTAAAAGGGGTTTCTCCTATTGGGGTCCTTACAGTTATCCTGTAAGCCCAAAAAACACCTGGCAACTCATCTGGCCATACCCCCTTTGCCCCCTCGAGCCAAGTCTTGATGATTTTTAGCAAGGATCGGTTTGCTACTTCTGCTTGTCCGTTCGTCTGTGGGTGAGAGGGAGAGGAATAGTGATTCTTGATTTCAAATTGCTCACAAAAGTCTCTGAAAGGTGCGTTGTCAAACTGTCATCCATTATTAGATACTAGTACTCTAGGTACCCTGAATCTACATACAATGTTCTTCCAAACAAAATTTTTAACATTTTGCTTAGTAATTTTTGCTAGAGGTTCAGTCTCCATCTACTTGGTAAAGTAGTCAATCCCTACTACCAAAAATTTCATCTGTCTGGTTCCTAGTGAGAAGGGACCTAAGATATCCAGTACCAATTGTTCAAAGGGCCATGAGGCCATCATTGGGGTTTGGTACTCTGAGGGCTATCTAAGAACGTTGTTGAAGCCTTGACACTGGTCACATACCTTGACATAAGCCTTAGCATCTGCTTGAATAGTTGGCCAGTAGTAACCTGCATGGACAACCTTATGGACTAGCGACCTCACTCCCGAGTGATTCCCACATGCTCCTTCATGAACTTCCCTCAATACATAGTTTGACTCGTCCGGAGCTAGGCACCTTAAGTAGGGCTGAGAGAAGCCTCGTTTGTATAGTACTTCGTCTATAAGGACATACTTGGCAGTCCTGACCCTCAACTTCCTAGTCTCGCATTTGTCTTCTAGAAGCCTTCCATCCTTGAGATAGACTATTATTGGACTCATCCAATTTTTCCCCCCTCCTATCTGTTGTATCTCTGGAAGCTCTATGCTCAACATGTATTGGATTTTGTCATACTCATCCATAATTCCTCCTACCAAAGCTACTTTTTCCAAGGCATCTGCTTTCATGTTTTCCTCCCTCAGGAGTTGAACAAAATTGGCTTCTTTAAACTTCTGGACGAGCTGCTTCACTTTGTTGAGATATTTCTTTATTCGATCTTCCTTAGCTTCACACATTCCATTCACTTGACTAATAACCAATTGAGAGTCTCCTTTAACTACTACTGACTCCGCTCCTAAAGACTTAGCCAATTCCAGTCCTTTGAGGAGAGCTTCATACTCAGCTTCGTTGTTAGTGGTTCGGTATTGTAGACGGGTTACGTATTCCAACTTGTCTCCCTCTAGGGACTTTAGTATGACTCTAATCCCTCCTACATATAATGTGGACGAGCCATCTACATTGATAACCCACCTTAGAGCCCCTACCTCTTCGTCTAGCTCGTCTTGACCGGGAGTGAACTCCGCAATGAAGTCTGCCAATGCTTGTGTTTTTATCGCACTCCTTGGTTGGTACCTGACATCAAATTCACTAAGATCCACAGCCCATTGGATTAGTCGTCCTGCGACTTCCAACTTGTTCATTGCCTTCTTTAGGAGATGATCTATCAAGATGTTGATAACATGAGCTTGAAAATAATGCCTTAGCTTCTTAAAAGCTGTGACCAAAGCAAAGGTTAGCTTCTCCATCATTGGATATCATCCTTCCACTCCTCTTAGTGCCCTGCTCGTATAATAGACTGGCTTTTAAATCCACCTTTCTTCTCTAATCAGTGCCGAAATCACTGCATGTGGGGACACCGCCAAGTACAAATATAATTCTTCACTAGGTACGAACGGGCTCAGTAGAGGTGTTGTGGTGAGGTAAGCCTTGAGGTCTTGGAAGGCCTTCTGACACTGGTCCGTCCACTCAAATGCCTTTCTGAGAATCTTAAAGAATGTTAAACAATTGTCAATAGCTTTTGAGACGAACCTATTAAGGGAAGCAACTCATCCGGTGAGAGATTGGACTTCTTTGATATTCTTCAGTGGCTCCATATTCAGTATCGCCTGGATTATATCGGGATTTGCCTTAATTCCTCTATGTGAAACCATGAACCCCAGAAACTCCTTGATGAAACTCCAAATACACACTTGCTTGGATTCAACTTCATGTTATACCGCCTAAGTGTATCAAATGTTTCTTGAAGGTTGTCCAGATGCTTCTCCTCGTCCAAACTCTTTACCAGCATATCATCTACATAAACCTCCACATTTCGTCCGATTTGTGGATGGAATATATGGTTAACAAGTCTTTGGTAAGTGGCCCCCGCGTTCTTTAGCCCAAAAGGCATTACCTTGTAGCAAAATAACCTTTGGCTAGTAATGAAGGAAGTCTTCTCTTGATTCACCTCATCCATCCTTATCTGATTGTAGCCTGAAAAGGGGTCCATGAAACTTAGCAGTTTACGACCCGCTGTCGAATCCACCAGCTAGTCAATGCGTGGCAGCAGATAACTATCCTTGGGGTAAGCCTTATTTAAATCAGTGAAGTCCACGAACATCCTCTACTTGCCATTAGCCTTCCTGACCATAACCACATTAGCCAACCAGTCTGGATAATAGCCTTCTCGGATAAATTTTGTTGTGATCAACTTCTGGATTTCTTCTTTGATGGCATTGTCTCGTTCTGGAGCAAAAACTCTTTTCTTTTGACGTACAAGCTTAAAGGAAGGATACACGTTTAGACAATGGGTAATGACACTTGGGTCAATACCTGGCATGTCCTTATGACTCCATGCGAATACATCAAGGCTTTTCTACAAAAACTAGACCAAGGTCTGCTTTGTCTTCTTTTCCATACTCGCCCCAACTCTATTAAACCTCTTGGGGTTGTTCTCATCTAAAGGAATATCTTCTAGTACTTCAATGGGCTCTGCAGTAATCCTTCTCTCATCTATGTTCATCGTCTGTACGTGCTCGTCCATAGCCAACATGGTTAAATAGCACTCTCTGGTGGCTAATTGATCTCCTTATACTTAACCTACTCCATAATGCTCGTCACCGCCTTCCAACTATTTAAAGTCGGCCTTCCAATAATGGCATTGTATGATGATGAGCAATCAACAATAAGGAAGTTTACCTATTTTGTTATTTGTTATGGGTACGCTCCAACTACCACAGGTAATGTGATGGTGCCTACAGGTTGCACTTTCATCTCGCCAAATCTTACCAAGGGCGAATTCACTGGATGGAGTTGATCTCATCCTAGCCTCATTTGTTGGAAGGCAGGGTAATACAAGATGTCCACTGAGCTGCCATTGTCTACCAATACCATTCTAGTCGTATAATCAGCAATGAGCAAAGTAATTACGATAGCATCGTCATGTGGGTGGTGAACTCTTACAGCATCCTCGTTCATGAACGTAATGGCTTGCTAGTCAGCTTCCCTCGTCCTTGGAGATTGTCCAGACAATTGGACATTTTGCACCACCTTTAGGTATGTCTTCCTTGACTTGGATGATTAAGCTGTTGAGGTTCCCCCTATAATAACTCCTATGTCACCAAGTGGGGGTCATGACGACTCCTCTACCATTGCCTTCAACTTCTCGTCCTTGTGGTCTCATCCAAGAAAGTTCCTCAACTTTCCTTGCTTGATGAGATTCTCTATCTACTGCTTCAAATCAAAATACTCGTTCGTGTCATGCCTATGGTCTTTGTGGAAGTGGCAATACTTGTTCCTATTGCACTTGTTGGGATCTCCTTTCATTTTCTCTGGCTATTTCAAGGATGGGTCATCCTTGATTTGCATAAGCACTTGCTCAAGTGGCGTATTCAAGGGAATGTATTGTTGATTCCTCGCTGAAGAACTCGCCTTCGTGCTATCCCTGTCTTTTTTCTCTCCAGCCCGAGCCTTCTTTGGACGAGGACCCTGCTCAGGATGACTCGAGAGATTTTCTTCCATATGCTATGCTCTCTTCCTCTTCTTAGCTATGATCGCATCTTCCGTATTCATGAAATTTTGGGCTGAATGGATGAGTTCAACCATGGTTTATGGCTCTTACTCATAAAGCTTATGAATGAACAAATCAGAGTTGACTCCATTGTAAAAGGCAGCCAATAGCAACTTGTCATCCATGTCATCTACTGTCAAGGCTTCTCTGTTGAACCGAGTAATGAACGTCCGCAAACTCTCATTTTCCCCTTGTTATATTGTTAACAGATTGGAAGAGAAACGCTTATGGCGTTGTCCTGCGATAAAATTGTTGACAAACAACTTACTCAACTCTTCGAATGAGCCCATAGTGTTTAGGGGTATCTTGCTAAACCACATTCATGCTGGCCCCTTGAGGGTCATAGGGAATGCCCTACACATAATCTCGTCTAGAACCCCCTGAAGCTGCATAATAGTTTTGAAGGTGGCGATATGATCACACGGGTCACGTGTTCCATCATATGAATCCAAGGAAGGCATCTTGAACGTTGGGGGTAAGGGATGACTATTGATGGAAGCCATGAAAGGAGAGTCCATTCGGTGAACTAAGTCATCTACGGGGTTCGCCCTTCTCATGTTCTCCCTCATTTCATCCATAGCTTTCCTCATTTGGTTCATCTCCCTTTCCAAGTGTGGTACCCTTCTTGAAGCGGTACTCCTTGGCGGGTTCTCGGGCTCTGCATTTTCTCCTCTACCTTCTTGACTCTGTGCTTACCCTTCCATATGTCTTTCATGGTGTTGCCTCCTTAGACTAATCTCCCTAGTCAACTCTTGGTTCTAACGGGTTAACTCCGCCATGGCGGCAGCCATGGACTATATGTGTTGAATGGAAGGCAGTTGCATAACAGGTGCTAACTGACGATCACGGTGGGGATTACTAGAAGCATCCCTACTCTCTTGGTGGCTTGGGCTGGTAGCCCTTGATCTTGTCCGAACCATACAGCCCTTTGTCGGGGAAAGGCAAATTTTCAAAACACAATCGAAATGAGACTTCATCGTTCCCCACAAACGACACCAACTGATGATGCGAAGAAAATTAGTAGACTGGATGCTTCGGGCTTCAAAAGGCTAGTGACTATTTTAAAGGCCTGAAAAAGAAAGAACAAATGATTAAAGGTAACCGGGATGGACCAGCCAAGAACCTTCCAATGCCAAAGTTAGTTTCTCTCTCAAGTTCTAGAGTTCCAACTTTTTAAGAATTGTAAAAACGTACCTTTATCTGGTCTAAATGGGTGTTTATATAGTGCGTCCAGAAACAGTTATTAGATTTGTAACTTCCCCTGTATTTTAGGAGGTTAGAGGGTGCAAGAATAACTTCTACAACCGCTGTAGGAGTTATACCTTTTTGTATAACTGTTATCAGAAGTTAAGTATTTAATAAGAGGTTTGTAGCAATGAACCTAGATCTCCCTCATGCCTTGGAACAATAGCACATGGTTCCATCTCCAACTCTTTGTAGGCAAATCCATGCCTAGGAATCTCCTAAGCATCAAGGGGGTCGTCTAGGAGCCTTCCTCATGGACGACCCTCATTCCCATGGACGGTCGTCCTCATGGAGTTCAATTTTTTTAGTTCACCATTAATTTTAATTGGGATCTTTTCTAGTCTCGATCCTCAAGTTTTAAAGTTTACTAATCATTTTTGTTTGGTTGTGAATAGATTAGACTGAGGGGAGCGGTCAAAATCAAGCTAAAGAATTTTTTGTTTTGAGGTATATGTTCTAACCTTTTTTTCCTTTCATTTCTACTTTAATCTTGTTTTCAATCTTTTTTCTTTGCTTTGTTTGTGTTTAGTAGGGGTGTAATCGGTTCGGGTCCATCGGTGTTGAATGCAATTTTTGCACCGAACCGAAAATTTCGGTTTTAATTTTTGAGCATCGAAATCGACTTGTAAGGAAAGGACGCCGAATCGACCGATTGCATTTGGTTTTGGTTCCATTTGGTCGAGTTTCAGTGTTTGGAATGTGAGAAACAAAAGAATTATAAAATAAATAAATAAAAAAACAATTTTTTTTGCATCAAATGGAGATATTATTGAAAGACAAACACAATAAAAACAGACCCTGTTTTCAACACAAAATACAGATCAACATAGTAAAAACACAGAACCTATTTTTAACACAAAATACAAAGCAACACATTAAAAACCATAAAACACAAACTAAGATTAGCAACTACAAAGTTTCTTTAAAACAAACATTTCGGGATTAACCAAAACCCATGGAATCCTAGTACAAGCATGGGTGATTTGGGATGAGAGAAACAAAATCAAGAAGAAGACATACCATAGCTGCATAGCAAGAAACAAAGAGACCGAATCGATGCTAGAAGAAAATAAAAAAGAAAAAAAGATGTATGTGGATATAAAAAAGGAAAAAGATGTAGGGTATGTGTTTGTGAGAGGGAGAGAAAATTGGGTGAGGGACTGAGGGGCGTGTGCTTGTGAAAGGGAGAGAAAATTGAGTGAGGGGCAGCTAGCGTTATAATTTTTTAGGGGTGCCTGGATATAAGTTTATATATAAGTTTAAAATTTAAATCTCAAAATTGAGAGGCGAAGGCTCGAACTAGTGAAAAAGTGGCTGACGCGCGCACAACATTCCACTAAGCTACTCACACTAATATGTTTTAAACTTACATAAATAAATATATATATATATATATATATATATATATATATATATATATATATATATATATATATATATATATATATATATCGGTCAGTTTCGGGGTGAAAAAATCCAGCACCAAAACCAAAACCGAAATATTTCAGTTTCAATAAATTCAAACAGAAACCGAACCGTACCGAAAAATTGAACTCAGTTCGACCGGTTTATCGGTTTATTGGTTTTTTGCACACCCCTAGAGTTTAGATATGTTTGTTTAGTGTTTAGCCTAGGGTTTAGTAGTTTTTATGTTTAAAAGCATGTTAGATTGCTAGATTTTTCATTTTAAAGTTTTTCTCTATTTGTGTTCTTGGTTTCTAGGTTAATGTTCTTCAAGGTGTGTCTATGTGCGCATGCTTTCTGCATGTGTGCGCATGCTTACGCAGGCTCAAAGTATGCGTATGCATACAACTAGCCTACGTACATTGGCCTGTGTATGCGCATGCATACTTGTGCCCGAAAACCTTAATATGAGTTTTCAGCTTCTATTGCTTCTTTTCTTTTACATAATATGCCTCTGTTTTCACCTTCTTGTATGTTTTTGAGTGTATATGTTCCTCTGTTTAACCATTTTTTTTCCTTTAACATGCTAGATTAGGATTTTCCTTGTATTTCTTGCTTTGAGACCATGAACATACATTCACATGTCCAATCATTGTTGCATAGGCGCTAAGATGTAGTAAGGTAAGTCATGCATTCACATGAAAATGCATTTGTTTGTCATAAGAGCTTTATCTTCCTTTGATGAACATGTATATGGAAGTCTATATACCATGCTTTGAATGATAATATGATTTGTTTGCTGCCTATGTTTCTGCCTTGATATATATATATATATATATATATATATATATATATATATATATATATATATATGTTCCTACCTTGGATGTAATTTAATTATATGTATGGCAATATATGCTAGGTTTGATATGATGCCATGATAGATGTATGTTGGGGTTATATATGATGAGATGCCATGATAGATGTATGCTAGGGTTATATGATATGATAAGATGTTGTGATAGATGTATGTTAGGATTTGTGATGATATGAGATGCATGATAGATGTATGTTAGGGTTATGGGACATTTGATGCCATGTTGATTGTTAGATGTATGTTAGTGTGTGTGTGTGTGTAGGATACAATGTTGAACATTCCTTTAATGAGATTAAGACGTAAGACACAATGACTAGAAGTCGACGCATGGGTCGGGTGGGGTTGGGTGCGTAACACCTTCCCATCCCCATACTTAAACTCCGAACCTATACTCTGGTAGAAAGATCAGTCCTTCCACATAAGAGCGTTATATTTAAGGTACCTAGACCATAAAACTAGGTGGCAACTCCTTTGTTTCTCTGCCCTAGTTCACTTGTCCAAGACGTACTCCCTAAACACTGTGCGTTGCACCCACAGGGGGTAAGCAAGCATGTTATCAAACAAAAAGGAGTGTCCTAGGAGGATAAATGTAGGTTTGGATTGGGTGTCCATAGTTCCACTGGTTTAGAGTATGGATGACACACGTGTCATCAAACAAAATTCCTAGAAGGGACTCAGGGACTCATGTATCAAAGATAGGTGTGAACCCGCACGAGATAGTAGGAATTAGGCTTGATGACACAAGCAAGCAAGGACCCATGCATGAAAATGTTAGAAAGCATGCAAAGATGCATAGAAGCAAAGAAAGCTAGATAGGTGGCACAAAGCAAGCAAGGCAAGCATAACATCATCGCACGAGGTGTAGAAAGGTATGTATCAAGCACACCAACATCACGGAGATGTGTCTCACAAGACGTCACATCCAAGCAAGCCACAAGAGGGATGAATCCAACCACACAAGCAAGTGGCCCCAAAGACTGAAATGCTCAAGCCCACGAAGGGCAAAAAGCATGGCAAAGCCTAGATCTAGACAAGCAAACATGGATATAAAGTATAGAAGCAAGCAAACATACACATGCTTAAATGAACTGATCCAAACCCTTTGATATAGGCCTAGGTTTGTAGATGTAGGCCTAGACCACTAGATCTAGATCTACACCCTACCTAAAGGGCCAAAACGCAAGAAAGAGATATATCAAGAGACAAAAAGACTATAAAAGTATATCGCATAGCAACCAACATGTAGATCTAGACACGTAAACTTGGTAAGGAGCACATAAACATGTAGATCTAATCATAAGCATGGCAAGTAGCACATAAACATGTAGATCTAAGCATAAGTATGGCAAAAAGCACCTAGGCACATGGATCTAAGCACAAACACAGTATTTAGACATATCCAAGCCCAAGAAGGCTGGGCCAACATCATCAAAGTCATAAAACATGATAGAAAGCAAGGAGACATGCTAGAAAAGCTATAAAACATGCTAAGAAGCAAGATAAAGCAAGAGATATACTAAGGAAAGTAATAAAGCATGTTATGAAGCAAGATAAAGCAAAGGGTGTAGATTATAGCTAAAAAGCTACATTTGCACCCTTAAAACCTCAAATCCAAGGTCTTAAGACCGAGGAGAGGAAAAATAGTGTAAGAACACTACCTCTTGATTGTTGAGAAAAGAGAGAAATTAAAGGTTTTTTGATGTGTTTACGAGAAAATGTAGAGAGGAAAAAAGAGAGGATCTGCCTAAAAAAGTGCTCTAAAATGCCCAAAATAATTTATTTTTCATTTGAGGGGGTTTAGGGGTATTTATAGCAAAAAAGTGACCTTTCGGCTTTTAGCGCACCTTTAGTGGTCGCCGAGTGCAATGCTGACATTAGCAATCCTGGCTTCTTCCCTAGTTCAGCTTTGGATGCATATTTGAAGGCCTTTCCAAACTCCAATTAAGCTCTGAAAATATCTATATGTCTAGTTTCTAAAACACTAAAGAAAATGAAATTTCGATAGTCAGATAAAAAGTTATGACCTCGGGAAGTGAGCTAATGCGCTTTGCACGATTTTCAAGACATCTCAACTGTTTTAACTCTGATTTCGACCCATGAATATTCATTAGAAAAGGAATTCAATAATCTTTATAGTGATGCTAGTCTTAACCCATTTTGACTGTCAGATCAAAATTAGGGTTTTTAGGGCCCCTGAGAGTTAACCTCGGATCAAACTTGGTCAAAGTTAACAAAAATCACTGAGTAGCTCGGGTTTGATGTAGAAACATGAAAAATGTGTTTTTGGGATGATTTTGACCAGTTTTGACTTTCGATCAACCTAGGGTTGACTAAGGGCATTTTGGTCAATTTGACCTAAAATGGCACTTTGAGTGCTCTGACGCCCAAATGGATTGCACCACATCTAGGTGTTTCTGTGGCCCCATGAGGGAAAGTTAATATTTTTTGAATTTTTGGGGTCTAGCATGCAAATCGAGCACGGACAAAATACGGTATCTACAAGGTAAAAGTAAAGTAAATGGGCCCTAAAAGCCCAAGAAAAAAGGTAAAAAGCTCAATGGGCCAACATAGCAATAATGATAGCTAGTAGGCCCATGGGCACAACAAAAGATAAAAATAAAGTAAATGGTCTGTGGAAGCCTAAGAAAAGATGTAAAAAAGCCTAATAGGCCAACATGGCATGAATGATAGCCAGTGGGCCCATAGGCACAACAAGAGGTAAAGGTAAAGTACATGAGCATTGGAAGCCCAAGAAAAGAGGTAAAAAGCCTAATGGGCCAACATGGCAAGAATGACAACCAGTAAGCCCATAGGTATAACAAGAGGTAAAAGTAAAGTAAATAGGATGTGGAAGCCCAAGAAAATAGGTAAAAAGCCCAATGGGCTAACATGGCAGGAATGACAGGCAGTAGGTCCATGGGCATAGCAGGAAGAGAAGTTACAAGAGCAAAAGCCTAACAAACTACATGGGAAGGGACTTTTGCCAAGCCAAGGTCTAAGCCCATGGGGAAATAAGAGGAAATAGTACAAGTCGAAGTGCCCACATCCTCCATGTCATGGAGAATAAGCACGAACACAAAAGACATACAACAGAATGAGACATGGCAAGAACAATAGAAATAGCATGGGAGTAAAAGAAGACAAATGCAGAGGGTAGTGGAACGCACACACAGGAGCCAGAGCACCACTCCCTTGTACACAACCAATACAGGAGAGGTAGGCCCTCGGTCAAAGGACTTAGAGGGTGTGGTTTGAGGGTAGGGGAAAAGTCGTCTATTTTGGGATTCTTGCCAAGACTTCTTTTGGGAAAAATGCCTTGCTGGAATGGCATTTCACTTGAAAAGGTAAGCAAAGTGCTGGGACCACCTTATGCATGTAATAAAGGTAGGTAGAAAGAGGAGCTCAAGCCCTTATCCATTCAGGTAAGGCAGGAAAGGTGAGGGGAGAAACAAAACAAAGTAGAGTTTTGCCCTAGAATAGGGAGTGGTGCAGCAAGCACACTATGAGCAAAGGTGGCCGGGCAACCCACAAGAAACCAAAAGCGGTTGGTGAAGCCTTAGGGACAAAAAGTAGAAGTCTCATTGAATCAATTCACTATAAAAGGAAGAGGTAGCCATAGATGAAGGGGGGAGGAACCCACGGTGAGAGAATAGCAAGAAACTAAGAGTAAAAGAACTAAGAGAAAGAAAGAAAGAAATGTTGGAAAAAATACATGTTTGTATTGCATACAAAACATACGTAATGGAAAAATAACGGATCTACTTCATTCATAAATATTAACACGTACTATGTAAGTTTTAGAATTTGAGAAAAATAGAGTGTACCTAGAAATGGTGAATTTCAAAACCAAATGTGACTCGAAAATCCTTTGGGGCAAGGTTTTGGTAAAGGGATCCGCTAGATTCTTTGCACTATCAATCTTTGCTACAACTACATCTCCTCGAGCAACAATGTCTCAAATAATGTTGTACTTTCTTTCTATGTGCTTTCCTTTCTTGTAATTCCTTGGATCCTTGGATTGTGTAACTGCTCCACTATTGTCACAAAACAATGTAATATGAACTTGCTCAATTCTCATAACACCAAGATCAGAAAGGAATTTCTTGAGCCAAACAGCCTCCTTTGTTGCCTCACAAGCAGCAACATATTCAGCTTCCATGGTGGAGTCCGCAATACAAGATTGCTTAACACTCCTCCAACTTATGGCTCCACCTCCCAAGGTGAATACACAACCCAACGTGGATTTTCTGAAATCTAGATCCGACTGAAAATCTGAATCTATATAGCCAATAGGAATCAAATTCTCACAACGGTAAACAAGCATATAATCTCTCATTCTCCTTAGATACTTGAGAATATGCTTTACAGCTTGCCAATGTTTTGGTCCTGGATTTGATTGATATCAGCTGACCATTCCAGCTGAATAACAGATATCTAGTCTAGTGCAAAGCATGGCATACATGAGACTTTCCACTGCAGAAGCATAAGGAACTTGTCTCATTATGTTTTCTTCCTCTAAAGTCTTAGACCTTTGGTCATCAAACAGAGGAACTCCATGTCTGAAAGAAAGTAATCATTTCTTGGAGTTTTGCATTCTAAACCGTTCTAGAACCTTATCTATATATCCAACTTATGACAAGCCTAACATCTTATTCTTTCAATCTCGCCAAAACTTGATCTCTAGAATATAGTTAGCTTCGCCCAAGTCCTTCATATCAAATTGGCTTGACAACCAAACTTTAACCAATGACATTACTCTTACATCATTTCCAATGAGTAAAATGTCATCAACATAAAGTAATAGGAACATTACTAGTTTGTCTTGATGTCTTTTGTACACACATGGTTCATCAACATTTTGTTCAAAACCAAAAGACTTGATTCCTTGATCAAATCTGATGTTCCATGACCTAGATGCTTTCTTAAGTCCATAAATGGACATTTTCAACTTGCATACCATATGCTCTTGGTTCTTTACTATGAAACCTTCTGGTTGCAACATATAGATTTCTTCTTCAAGATTGCCATTAAGAAATGCAGTCTTGACATCCATTTGCCAAATCTCATAATCATAATGAGCAGTAATGGATAAGAGAATTCTGATAGACTTAAGCATGGCTACTGGTGAAAAAGTTTCATCATAATCAATGCCTTCTTTTTGTGTATACCCTTTCGCCACTAGTCTTGCTTTAAAGGTTTCAACCTTTCCATCTATCTCGCTCTTCCTCTTGTAAACCCATGTGCATCTATATCATTCATTGTTTCATCATAAGTATAAGGATCTGATTCAGCCTCTTCTGAGATAGCTTCATAAGTTTCTCCCAAACCTATAAATCTCACAGGAGGCTGAACAATTCTCCCACTACGACGAGGCACCTGTGTACTAGACATCTCATAAGTAGTATCTTGTGGTGTATCCAATACAACCACATCTTCCCTAATTTTATCCAATGGTTGTTGATTTACGAATATATTCATTTCAACCAATACAACTCTACTTCTAGGAGTAAAATTATTCATATAGTCATTTTTCAAAAATCTAGCATTTGTACTAACAAAAACTTTGTTATCATTTCGACTATAGAATAAATAACCCCTAGTTTTTTTTTAATAACCCACTAGCAAACATACTTCTGATTTTGGTTCAACTTATCAAGCTTCCTCTTTAGCACATGTGCTGGACAACCCCAAATGTGGAGATATCTCATACTAGGCTTACGCCCACTCCACAATTCCATGGGTGTTTTAGGAACAGATTTTGATATAACTAAATTCAAAAGATGTATTGTTGTTTCTAAGGCATACCCCCAAAAAGAAATTGGTAAAGTTGAATAACTCATCATGGACCTAACCATTTCCAAAAGAGTTCTATTCCTTCTCTCCGCTACACCATTTTGTTGAGGAGTTTTAGGTGCAGTCAATTGGGATACAATCCCATTTTGAATTAGGTAATCCTTGAAATCCCCAAGAAGGTATTCGCCACCTCGATCAGATCAAATGGTCTTTATGCGTTTACCCAATTGATTCTCAACTTCAGCCCTAAACTCTTTGAACTTTTCAAAAGTTTTAGACTTCCGTTTCATTAGGTACACATAACCATATCTTGAGTAATCATCCGTGAAAGTGATGAAGTACTCATAACCTTCTTTTGCTTTGGTTGACATAGGACCACATACATCCGTATGAACTAATTCAAGAAACTCTTAGGCTCTTCCACCTTTTGTATTAAAAGGTCGTTTGGTTATTTTACCTTCCAAACAAGATTCACAAACTGGAAATTCATCAAAGTCCATGGGCTGTAAAAGTCCATCTTTGATTAGTCTTTGAATCCTATTTAAATTAATATGACCCAAACGCAAGTCCCAAAGATATGCATCATTAGAAGTAAACTTTCTCTTTAATGATTTTACATGAGAGTTACTATCTAATTCAAAATTATATAATTCATGCTTATCAGGAGTTAAAATATAAAGACCATCCACAATATTATATAAAGACCATCCACAATATTGCCAGAACAAATTAACATTTTATCCTTCTTTATTACAACATTGTCTCTTAGGATAATAGAATACCCATGTTTACCCAAATAAGTTGCAGAAATTAAATTTCTACGAACAATAGGTATAAACAGATAGTCTTGCAATATTAAAACCCTAGACTCAAAACATAAATTAACAACACCAACAGTTACAACCGGAATTCTACTCCCATCTACTAAGGTAAGAAACAATTCTCCTTCATTCAGCTTTCTGGTCTCCTGAAACCCCTGCAAAGAATTACATATATGATTAGTATAACCTGAATCCACACACCAGGAATCCGTGGGATTCTATCCCAAACATATTTCAAGAAGAAAAGAACTTTTCATACCCTTATTCTTGGCAGCTTTGAACTTTGGACAATTCCTCTTCCAATGTCCTTTCTCACCACAATGGAAACACTTTCCTTTGAACTTCTTTTCTTTGTCAGCAACTCTCAAGGCAATTTGCTTACCATCCTGCTTAGTGAAGTCTTTCTTCTTCTTCTTACTCTTGCCTTTCAACTTAGGTTGAGAAGTAGAAGCTTCACCCATATTGGTTTCAACACTAGAAGTACTAAGAATGTCTTCCGCCGCTACCAATTCATCATCAATTCAGACAAAGAATAAATCATTTTGTTCATATTATAATTCAGTCTGAACTCCTTAAATGATTTCAGTAGTGACTGGAGTATCATATCCACTTGGGTTTCTCCATCAATGTCGGCACCTAAAACCTCCAATGTATTCAGATTAGAGATCATTGCAAGACAATGCTCACTCACTAAAGTACCTTCAGCTATTTTGGTATTATAAATTCGCCTCATGGTTTCTTGTCTTGCTGAACGACATTTCTCACCAAACATCTCCTTCAGACTTAGCATAATATCCGAAGCTAGTTCTACATCCTGCATTTGATGTTGTAGAACATTTGAGATAGATGCAAGGATGTAGCACTTGGCCATCTCATTAGATTTCTGCCAACGATCATATCGCTGTTTTTCCTCAAGAGGAGCATCTAATGAAGGAAAGTTAGGACAATGTTGAGTAAACACATATTTGTGCTCTTCAGTAGTTAAAATAATGTCCAAATTTCTTTTTTAGTCAACATAGTTGGGTCTAGTCTGTTTATTTTGATTAAGAATAGAAACAAGTGGGTTAAATGATGCCATGTTCAAATATGAAAATAATAAACATAAATATAATAAGTAAATTAGACATTATCAATTTAGCATATAAGCATATAATATGGAATCTTAATAAAACCATAAAATAATATATGCAATGACAACCCAATCCCATGTTTAAAATTCCTTGGAAGCAAGTAAATTATAAACACTATGATTAATTGAGAACTATTCTCATTATTAGTGCTATCATGATAACTCTTATCAAACACTAATAATATGTCATTTTTCCTTTAGCTTCTAAGTAATAATAGCATAACTCCGAAGGGAGGTTAACATTAAACTTAGTCTAGTGTACACCATTGACTAAATTCTATGTGAGTCATTAAGTAACTCTCTGGTAGCGTGGTCGTTCTTAATGTAAAAACACATATTATCCATCATTAAGAAGTTTAATTTGTAGTACCATGAATTAAACACCCTCGGAAGGGCGCAAGACATATACACCAAGGCGAAATGCTTAATCACACTACTATAAACTGACAATGAAGGCCGTGAGATCCAACCCTTGTATCTCTCTCCCACTAGATGTTTTAAAATAAAGGTTTTTTAAAATATATATATATATATATATATATATATATATATATATATAAAAAACATGCATAATCTAATTACACACAGCCTTGCTCTTTATATATGTAAAAAACGCTTAGAAAAATTCTAAACCCTCAGTTCTCGATCGATCGAGAATGTACCTTGATCGATCGAGAAAAGTTATAGCTTCTCGATTGATCCTCGACAGATGCTAGATCGATTGAGAAGAATTCCGCGAAGCTCGATTAATGCTCGAGCTGATCATGAGGTGTAGGTTGTTTTGATATATCAGGAGTGAGTTCTAAAGTGACGGTCAAAACCTCAGTATGTTGGGCAGCCACATTTAGTGTTGATGGAACATATATTCTCAAGATGGAATTCATAGTCTCTTGATGGAGATATAAAATATTCCCTTGAAATAAGTTTAATGGGTTCAGTTATTCAGAGAGTTAGGCCTAACCACTTTAGTAAAAAATTACTAAAGTATATATTTATGAAATTGGATTTCATAAATATATAATGAATAACTTTAAAGGATTAAACCGGGTACTCAAGGATAAGATGTAGTAAGTTACAAAGTGGCAGTCTACATTTATGACTTTGTGTTACTACGAATATTTTATGAAGGGGTTGCATGTATAATAAAGTCTTGGGATATAATTTATTAATAAGGCTTAGAGTGCAATTATATTTATATAGTGGTATTAAATATAATTAATGGTAACTTTGGACTTGTCAAGAGTTGACGGAAAAGCCCAAGGTCCATTGGAGCTAGTGTCTTATTGGTCCCTTTTGGTCCCACTCCAAGCCACACACTAAAGCCCAATTGGAAAGACCCAATAGGCCAGCTCAATTAGATAATTAGTTAGTTATAAAGGGAGAAACATAAAAAAATTTTATTAGTGAAAAAAAGAAACGGTGTGTGAGAGAGTATGAGACACACTTTCATTCTCCCCTTGAAAACTGATTTACAGACCACACATCTTGGGCGTAAAGAGGAATTGGAGTGAAGATTAAAAGTGTTCCCAAGTGTTTCTAATCTTTGTTTTGAATTTCTCCACACCAAGGTATGCTATCTTGTTCTTAAATTCTGAAATTTACATAGTGCACGTTATCAATCATAAATAAAACATATCCTTATTTGTTGCTTTCGCTATGTGTTTTGTATGAGATATAAAACCAGATTTTTTCCTTCACATATGATACTAATGGACAGAAATTGATATCAAACTAAATTTCATTGATGCTATAGCCTTAAATTTCAGTTTAACATAGTTAAACTCAAATTTAAACAACATCATAACATCAATATCAGTTTTCATCAAACAATAATTTCAACAACCATGCAGAAAACTAAATTTCTAACAACATGAAACTATTATCACCAATTCCAAAACTCAAAACATGTTAAACAGATATAAAAGTGAAGACTGCTCTGATACCAATTGTTGGAATAAATACATGTTTGTATTGCATACAAAACATATGCAGCGGAAAAATAACGGATCTACTTTATTTATAAATGTTAGCACGTACTATGTAAGTTTTAGAATTTGAGAACAAAAGAGTGTACCTAGAAGCGGTGAATTTCAAAACCAAAGATCAGAAGCAGTTGGTAACACTTTCAATTTTCACTCCAATTCCACTAACATCCAAGATGTGTGGTCTCTCAATCAGTTTTTCAAAGGGAGAATGTCAAAGTGTCTAACACTTCTTACACCACTTCATAATAGTGTTCTTACTTTTTCATACATACAAATTATGTATCTTTCTCCCTTTGTATCTAACTGATTATCTAATTGGGCTGGCCTTTTGGGCCTTTCCAATTGGGCTTAAGTGTGTGACTTGGAGTCGGACCAAAAGGAACCAATAAGACCAAAGTTACCATTAACTATATTTAATACTACTATAAAAATATAGTTGCACTCTAGACCTTATTTATAAATTATATCCCAAGACTTTATTGTACATGCAACTCCTTCATAAAATATTCGTAGTAATACAAAGTCATGAAATTAGACTGCCAATTTGTAAATTACTACATCTTAATTCCTTAAGTACCCGGTTTAATCCTTTAGGTTATTCATTATATATATTTATGAAATCCAATTCCATAAATATATATACTTTAGTAACTCCTTACTAAAGTGGTTAGGCCTAACTCTCTGAATAACCAAACCCATTAAACTTATCTCAAAGGAATATTTTGTATCTCCATTAAGAGATTATGAATTCCATCTTGAAAATATATGTTCCATCAACACTAAATGTGGTTGCCCAACATACTGAGGTTTTGACCATAACTATAGATCTCACTCTTGATATATCAAAGCAACCTACACTTCATGATCAGGTCTATTATCCTCTCAAGATTAAGAGTTCATGTAAATATAAGTCGTAAGTTTATTATTCATTTGACAGTCGTTAGAAGAATAATAAATCTCATAGCGATCCAGTTCAATATATTTTAACTCTTAAAACATATCAACATACCAACTAGAAATCTTCATTTCCATAATCAAGACAAATCATCTTAGTTGATATGTTATAGTCTTCGCAAATGAAATGTCTAATTTCATCACCGACTACGAACTATAATTCTGAGTTTACAAAGAACTTGTGATTTATATCTTCTGTGACTAAATCACATAAACCACATACTATGCATCTCATGAACTATATGATAATGTCTCAATATTCATGTTACCATTATTTTAGATAATAATAAAACAACTTTTATTAAACACAACATTAAGTCATACATAATTTCATACATAATAACATACATAGCATCATACAATAGGATTTAAAGGGCACTAATCCTAACAAGAAAGTGGTAAAAAAGGAAGAGAGAAAACACAACAAAAATATGGGCATGCATCAATAGATCATCTTTTCCCTCCTCTTGACAAGCTCATTCATTAGAACTCTATAAGTCATAACCCATAGCCATTTAGGTCATTTCTCCAAAATGAACAACTTTAATGGCAGAAGCCTATAACAAGGTTGTCCGTGTTAGGGTTCAGATCCCTTCTTGGAATTTTCATTGTTGGTAGACTTGACCCAGGACTGGGACAGTGAACTCATGCCATCTCATTTGCCTAGAGTCATTGCCATTTTCCTGCCATGGTTTCTTTTAACTTATTTAGCATTTTTATTGATATTTGTTTTGCTGTAGTTTCTTACGTTGTTGGCTATTCAGCCTTGGCACCTTTTACTATATTTGTTGTATCAGTTGTTCTGCTGTAGCACCTTTTATTATATTTGCTATATCAATTGTTCTACTGTAGAAACTTTTACTACTTTTGTTGTGTCAGTTGTTCCACCATAGTATCTTCTATTATTGTTGTAATATTTATTCTGTTGTAGTATTTTCCTTATTATATCTATTGTATCAATTATTTTGCCGTGGTGTTATTTGCTGTGTTCGCTGAGACACCCAGTCTACTGTAGCAATTTCCGTCTCGTTTGAGCATTGGGAATGTCTGGCTTATGCACAAGCTGGTCTGTGGTATAATCCCATTGGGGGACAATCCCAACTCCCTGGCCCATCAATCCACATGCCTGAGTGTAGCAGAATGGGCCCTAGCCCATTAACTCAAAATGACAAAATTTGCCCCCTCTTTCTCCCTCCCTATCAATCTCCAGTGAGAATCAATGGAAAACTCAGGCCACCAAAACAAATCCATTGCCGGCTGCCATCTCTAATCAAACACTACCCCAAAGACCATCAACTCCAACCAAGCTAACTCCATAATCAAAATCTAAATTTACCATAATTAATGACATGGACAACTTGATCATCAAAACTGAAACTGTCATTATGTAATATATGAATATCCAACATTAACTTACAAGATGATATTGAAAAAAAAATTGAATAAACTTGTTTCAGTGGGCATTTCATTAAAAAACTTATTAAAATGGTCCTCCACGTGTTATTCAAATTAAACGAGGACCACTTGGTGAGACACTTTGCACGTGTTACTGCTACTCTGCGCAGTAGCAAAGGTCCAGTAGGTAGAGATTTGAGTTGAATCTCTAATTCGCTTCTCATTGGTAATAGTGAAGGAAACATTGAAAAAAAAATGCAAAGATTTACAAATTAGTGCAAATCTGCTTTCATTTTCTTTTAAAAAGAAAATGGTAGAGGTGGAGACACAATATTTGACTTGATGACCGGTGTTTGGAATTGACCATTGATAATGGATCCTGTCAATGAAGATCGAAAGCGGAAGGGAAAGAAAGGGGAATATTTGGGTTATTTGAACTTTTTATGAGAATTATTACAATTTTTTTTAATGTTTTTGCCAATGGATTTATGACATGGCAAAATCTTAGGCTTTTTTTTTCTTTTTTTATGGAGGCATAATCTTAGGCTTTTATTTTAAGTGAATGGTGAGAATTTAAAAAACTCTACATGGTAGAATACTATAGGAACCAGGGCCGGCCCACGCCTAGGCCACTTAAGCCATCGCCTAGGGCCTCCTACTAGAGAAATGCCCCAAATTTTGAGACAAAAATTGAATTTTTTTTTTAAAATTTTTTTGAGATAGGAAAAAAAATTAGTGTTTACTTTTAAGAAATTCCAAAGAACTGAGTAATGTTAAAAATAATACAATTTTAAATATATAGGTCTTACAAATATGTGTCACTAATCACAATAAATAATTTAAATAGAAACTATAAATTTTACTTTAAAACCTTTAAAAATTAATGTGACAATTAATATGATTTGTAAACACCAACAACTTATTAAATGCATTTTTAAATTACATTTTGTGACTAGTGATACATCTTTATAAGCCTGATGTTGTAGAATATATAATTTCTTTAATATCAATCATTCAAATAATTGTTTATTATCTTCTTGAAGTGTCGCTAATCACATTTATTGCTACATCATTTGTGAGTCTTTTGTAGTAAAATTTGGTGTAGTTTTAGCATTTCTTTATAAAAAAAATATATTACAAGATAAAAAGAATGGATTTTTGTTATAAAAAAATTATGACATTAAAAACTAGTTAAATATTATTTAAGTATCCATTTAAAATATATCGCCTTAGGCTTTAAAATTTGTTGGGCCGCACCTAATAAGAACTCTGGAAGAACTTAATCAAAAGTTAATACAGATGAGAGCCCTTCAATTGCAACCAGTTATGGGATTAGAACTTCTGAACTTGGAAGCATCCCGACAATCATAATCTTCAAGAATGGTGAGGGAAAAAAAAAACAAAATAAATAAATAAAATTATAGGTGCTGTTCCGAAATTTACCTAGATTACCAGTATAGAGAAATTCTTTTAGAGGATGTAAGTAAAGAACGCCTTTACTGGAATAAATAAGCTGTTTATATTGATTGTTCCTTGTCTTTTAGCTTCTGATGTCCCAAGTTTGGATACATTGCTCCCATAATAAAGTGATATTCCTCCTGTATAGTTTATCAGATGTAGCTGTATGTTCAGACATCAGTTATACTTAGAACATGTACTTACCGATATATGTACTTTGAATGTTCAATTAGTGTGTAAAATAGTTATGAACGTTTAGACCTCTAAATTACAAATTATCAACACAAGCTTATTATCAAACAATGTATGTTCGGAAAATGAAAATAAGCTAAAACAGAGTTGGTAAAATAATCTAAACCGAAATTAATCACAGCCACAACAGTAATTAAATGGTAAAGATTAAGGGAAGAGAGATGAAAACGCAAAGACAATACAACGATGTGTTATCGAAGAGGAAACCGAAGTTCTTGGCGAACAATCTTTCCGCCGCCCTTCAAGCGGTCAATAATCCACTAGAGAATAAAATTGGAATACATGAATAGCAGAAGACCATCCAAGCCTAATCTACCCAGTGCACATAAGCCTTCCAAGCTTCTTGCTCCAACAGGGTTACGCCGAACCTTGTCTTCTCTAATTTACTGGATCCCGCAATAAACCCATTGTATCAACCAAAATGAATTGGTCTTTTCAGAACTGCTTTCCAAGTATCAAAATGCCTCCTCACAGATATGGGTATGGTGAGATAAGGATTTGGTTAATGTACCTCTCAAGGATATAACAATGGAGAGGGTAAGAGTAAAGGAATTTGGAGAATCAAAGGATGAAAATTGTGGATGAGTCAATCTTGTTTTTCTCTAGGGTTTCTCTCTCAAAATTCTCTCTGGAAGTTCTCTACATTTCGTGAGTATAAGAGTATATATAGTAAGGTGTATATGGAATGCGAAAAGACTATTACAGCCAAATAGGGCATTCTAGCGACTTGAGCTCGCGACTGGAACGAGTCGCGAGCTAACTGCCTGGCCAGCTGGAGGTTTTGTCCTGTAGTGCAACAGTTGGTGTAACCCTTCAGCTCTCCCTGCATGCTTTACATGTATGCCATCTTTGGCGACTCACCAGTCACAAGATCCAATCGCGAGGCTCTTTTTGAATGTATACTCTTGAGCTTTTCTTCACACTCTCTCATACTTACATGATTCTCACCTAAATACATGGTTTTAAAATGCTGAATTACAAACAAATTTGACACGTAATAAAGCCAACAAAATAATTCAACCTTACGTACTTGTTATTCGAATGTCTTACAGTTTTCTTCCTGTATGTGATTATATAATTTGGACAGTATTGGCTTATGTGTCAGGGCTTCATTGATATTAGCCAAAAGACTGATATTACACCGCTACGTTTGATGTTGGCTTATTTGGAAAGAAAGGGAGGGGGTTAAAAGGCTTTAGAGCTTGTTCCCAACGTCTATTGTTTAAATATTGTTACAATATAATTTCAATGGATTTAGGTCCATAATTGTAGGTTATTTGTACATCACACATTAATATCTACTTATATAAAAGAGAAGACCCTTATACTTTATTACTGATAATTTAATACACAATTCTCAGACTTTCACACTTATAAACAGAATGTCTTTCGGTCACTAATTTACAAAGGGAGAGAAGGTTGAACTTAGAAGTCAGCATGAAATAGCTGAGTAGCCATGAATACCGTTAGATGAATTTGAAAAATTAAACAAGAAATATTTTAGGTTAAATGCGAAATTAATTGGTACATTACAATTTCAAAATTTTCAATAGAATTTGTTATTTTCATCATAATTTGCAATTTTGCAATTATTAAATCAATCAGGTGGGAATAGCTTGACTTAATAGTTGACCTCCAAGTATCTAGTCTGGCGGCTTTACTTGTATGGCAGCTGTACTTGTATGCGAGGGTGTCAATGTTCGACCCAACTCGCGAACACAACACGAATCCGACACAGGTTTTTTCGGGTTAGGGTTGAGCCTTAATGGATTTGGGTCATAAACGGGTCGACCCGAAAGCGACACGATAAGAAACAGGTCATAAGCGGGTCAACCTGTGTAACCCGCAATAGACACGTTTGACACGCCAATTTATTTGGGTCAAACCTAAAATGACCCGCTTAACACAACCCGTTTAACTCATATAACAAATAAATATTTATTTTATTTTAGATTTGTCAAATACCTTTTATATCCAATATATATTTTTAATTTAAAAATAAAAGTGAGTAATTACAAAAATTTACAAAGGATATAATTGAAAATTGAATGATAATCGTGGTCATAGTCAAGATTAGTCTACTATTTGCTCAAATTTTTTCAATATTGATACTTAGCATTTGGCGAGTTCCAAGGATATTATATTTTTGTTGAACTATGTTATTTTATTTTTGTTAAACTATGTTATTTTGAATTTGGGTTGAAGTGTTGCACTTCTTTTGGAATGTAAAGAACTTATTTCTAGATGAATATTATATTTTTGTTGAACTATATTATTTTGAATGTGGGTTGAAGACTTGAAATGTATGCATTGCTTTTTGAGATGTAAAAAAAATTATTTCTAGATGGATGTTATATTTAATATTATGCAGGTTAAAATGGGTTGTGTTATATTCGTGTCAACCCAACACGACTCGTTTATTAAGCATGTTAAATGGGTTGGGTCAAGTCAACCCGCCTTATTAACAGGTCGGGTTAGGGTTGAAGTATCCTGACACGATTATTAAATGGGTCGGGTTAGGGTTGAGTTATTTAGTAGAATACCCCTACCTCGACACGACACGAACCCGACACGCTAACCCGAATTGACACCCTAGTGGTCCCTCACTTGTCAAAAAAAAATTATATAAATAATTATTTTAAACTAATATGTTATGTGATTATTCTGATTTGAAAAAAAATGTATATATATATATATACACACACTTTAAAAAAAATATTACATGCTAAATTAACCTATTTTGACCACGTAATAAAAATGTTGAACACTTTTATTTGAGAATTATAAGAATTTAAGTTCAATAAATATAAGATTAATGCTACATTAACAACATTTTCACAATAAATTTTATGTGGTAAGCTGTTACTAATTCTAATTCGGGTTCAATATTTACATGTTTTACCCACCAATAACAGGCTAACAACTTGTTGCGTAATATTTGTTATGAAATTGTTGTTGTCACTTTATTACTCTCATATTAACATTTTTAATTTTCACTTTATCTTTTATTAGTTTTTTTTTTCTTATTCTATTTGTTAGTACAAAAATTGTAATATTTTATGTATTTGCATATTTTTTTTGTAATGTTAATATATTCAAATTATCTTTTTATTAAATTTTGTATAATTTAAGTTTCTTAGTAACCATAGTTAAAAAAAAAAAAAAAAAATCCTAACTACTAAATTCACACCCTCTTTTCAAGAAGAAGAAAAAAATTTTATATATATATATATATATCTTCTCAACTTTATTGTCTTACTACTTTTATCTCCAATGATCTCTCTCTAGCATGTATGATAATTTTACACCATTTTGGACATCGCATATTTTTGCCTTCAAAAGTTGGGTTTGTTTATCCAAAATATTCAAGATGTTCTTCATTCGACTTCTCCTTACTTCAGCTGTCACCTTTTGCTTCACAAGTTTTGTTTTAGGAGCCACTGTATTGGTAGATGATGAAAGTACGTACTCACTCTCTCTCACACACACAGTTGTGTGTATGATAGCTTGAGTTCTTTTTTCTTTTCTTTTTTCCTTTTCTTTTCTATTGTTTATAAAATCTTTGTTTCCATGTGGATGTAATGGAACTAAAATTTGGTTGAAAATATTGATTGATTTGATTTTCTTTTTAACCTTATATGTTTTCTTTTCTTTTTTTGGTGGTGATAACGCTTCACAGAACAAGCTTTATATGACATAGCAAAGACTTTGAGGAAGACGGACTGGAATTTCAATGAAGATCCATGCAGTGCACCATCTGTATGGACCAAAGATCCAGAAAAGGATGCTGTTAACTGCAGTTGCAATATCCCCAATACCACCGGCTGCCACGTTGTCAACATGTATGCTCTCTCTCTCTCTCTCTCCATGTACTGTGTTACTGTCAACGACAAAAACTTAGGCCCTATTTGGCGAGTTAGCTTAAACTCAGATTTTTATATTTTAAACAATTTTACACATATTTTCATACACTTTTTCACCCACACAAATTTTAAAAAATTACAAAAATCTTATCTCAAGCTACTCTACCAAACACCCCTTAGAGTTGCGTGCGTGGTCTAATGAATTTATTTGGTCCAAAAATAGAACTGTATAAAAAATGGTGATTTTTAACTTCATAAAAAAAAAGTGATTTTTAACAATTAAGGACCTGTTTGGTTGGTTAGTTTGAGTAATGTTGTTTGAGTGTTTTTAATATACGTGTGGATGAAAAAGTGTTTTGAAATGTGTATAAGCTTGTTTAAAATGTGTAAAAATATGTTAAAACTTAGCTACTAAACACCTCCTAAGTCCGTGCCGGCTAAATAGTACAAGAAATTGAAGTGGTTGTCGAAGGCCCAAGTAAAAAAAGGTACTTAAATTTTAACTAATAGGTTATTTATAACCAATAATAAAATAATAATTTTTTTATCAAATGAAAAAGAAAAAAAATACTTCATATTTTCACAACACTTTTACAACAAATGCTAAGTAACAAATTGTTATAGCTTGTTATTGGTTTTAAAAAAAATTAACATAGTGATGGGTTCAAATAGGGAATAATAAGTAACTTAAAATCTAGGATTTGTTGTGAAAAATATTGTGAATGTTGCACTTCTCAAAAAAAAAAATACACAAAAAAATTCAAAACATTTTTCAAAATAGTTGAGCTAGTAAACTTTTACTAATTCTCATCTAAGTCCACCATTAACATACTCTTTTACTTACCACTACACATCAATAAGTGTGAACAGTTTTGTCAAATTTTTTGTATCTATAAAATTTCTAAAAAAGAGAAAAATTTTATGTGGTCTATATTAATTAGTAGTAATTTTGCATCTAAAATAAGACAACTAATTTTCATCTTAAGCCCCCAAATGCATCAAGGCGAGTATTCTCTATTTCTAGAACTAATTAAGCTGAGCAACACGATGGACTCTTTAATTTGAGTCTTAACAACAAAAACAAAAGCCATTAAGTTTGGTCACAAATGCTTCCACAAATTTTTGAGGGGTATATATATTGTTGTGATTGGTATATGATAAAAACAATTAGAGCGAGATATTTTGAAACCAGTCTATTTCGAAGTACTATTCCGACTTAATATATGTTTGTTGAGTGTCTATTGATTACATTACATAATATATGCTTATAAAAAAAATGCATTACATGATATATTATAATATAAGATACAATAGTGTTATTTATAATAGGTTTTGTATTTAGATTCGGAAATGATGGTTTAATTTTTGAGTAATTAAATAAGAATTTATTTATTTATATTTGACAATAAATGGAGATTTTGTTTGGTATTGGGTACTTTAAATATGGTAGTTTTTGCTGGGTTGTTCAATTTATTTTTTAATTAGTTATATAACTAGTTTATATAAAATTCAATTATATAGGTTTCAAATTACTATAATGGGAAAATATCCACAAGAGAAAAAATAAATTTAAGATCTAAAAGCTATTGCTCAATATTTTGTTCTAATATAATGAAATTTTAGATGTTAAACCCTTAGAAAGGTTCAAAGATTTAAACTTAAGTAAATAAATATTACTTCCTTAGTCAGTAATTTTTGAGAAATTCAAAATCCATTACAAATGATTTTAATACATTGAAATTACTTACAACACAATGTTGTCAAGTTAAAATTAATTTATGAAATGAAGTATTTGTTTTGAGTAAATTTTTTTTAAGAGTCCTGTTATATTTAGGTTGGCCTCTTGGAAATTATTTTTGGCTAGAACACTATATATATATGAGTTCGGTTAATATATGCTCGTAGGCATGCATTAATTATCTATTTTAGGAAAGCAATTATAAGAAATTGAAAAAACTGTCAAAATAGTTTATTGCTTTTTTATTTTTCTATAAAAAATTTCTTAAAATTTTAGTGAAATCCTATATATATATATATATATATATATATATATATATTTCATATTTATTACCTTAGAAAAAATTCATAAAAATTATTATTTTTAATAAATTTATAAAACTTATTATTTTAAAATTGGCCTAATCAATTCATTAAAATTATTATTATTTTAATTAAAATACTAATTAAGGCTATGCAACAATAAAACAATTGAAATTAAGGCTCAGCAGGGGCTTTAATATTTTCGGCTAGCACGTTGCCTAAGCCAACTCCATCTCCAACACATTTATTCTTCTTCTTTTTTCCCACCCACCTGTGTCACTTTCTTCTCATATTTATCTAAATTTTTTTCTTTTGATATTTCTCCTCCAAACACATCTTCCAAGTCTCTGCCCCTCCAACCCATCCACTTCTCATTAATTGTTAAATATCTTTTCATCAATCTATGCCATTTTTTTTTTCTCATGATTTTTCTCCTCCACACATATCTTCCAAGTCTCTGACCCTCCCACCTATCCACTTCTCATTGTTAAATATCTTCTCATCAATCTATATCATTTTTTTTATGGATAATGCAAATGAAAACCTTAGGTATTAGTTTATAATTCATTTAAAAAAAATTTATGAGAAAAGAAAAAAATAATTAATATTTTAACAATTTTTTCATTTTTTATAAAAGTGGTATCAAAACTTTTCTAAAATGAATTGTTAATTAATACCCTAAAGGCACTCATTAGCATGACCTTTCTTTTATTTATGTTTTGTTTTCCTATACATTCGTCCTCAATTTCCTCAATAGTAACTCGTCATGCATTATTTTTATAATTAAAAAAAAAAGGAAAAAAAGAGTCGTCATGCATTATAGCCTCATCGTCAGTTTTTTTTATTTAAAGGTTGTAGCGTCTCTTTCTTCATTTGATTTTTTTTTTAATTTTTAGGTTTTTATGTGTACAGATTTGTTAAGGTTTTAAGAATTTTTTTTTTTTAAAGTCCAAACTTCATGCTGATCGAATCTTGAATTTTGGTTAGTATTTACTAAAATGGTCCAAAACACCCGAAATGATCCAAAATGGCTTGGAATTTTCTCCAAGGTGAAATAAGGAGGGTTACCATTCTGGTTTATTTACCGATACAATATTTCCCATCCATTTCAATCGGAATGGAACGAAATTCATAACATTAGATAAAAGTAGTCTTATTAGTAAGACCATGTAAAAATAATTTTACACGAGTTATAACTTATTGTCTTAATACGTTGCAAAGTTCTTCATATCAAAAAAAAAAAAAAGTTGCAAAGCTAAAATAATATACAAAAATGTTAAGAACATAGTTTTTTATAAAAATAAAAAATAAAAACTTGTTGAAGTGACAATGCGATGGGTGCCAACCATATTTTTATATAGTTACGCATTGCTACACTACTTTTTTTTTTATATGTATAAATTATATATATACCATCTAATTAAGCGATGTAAAATAAATTATGAATGATTTTGTTGCACCAAGATTTATTCAACAAAATAGTTTGATATTAATAAATAACATACTTTTCACCACTCCATTAAGGGGTTTGGACTTTTTTCAAACAGCTTTCATATTAATGAAATTTCTGAAAAAGTTACATTTCCTTCCAAAGTAACCCTAATTTGGGGAAGTGTTGCGCAACACAACCATTTCCAATGTACACATTCCAATTAAGGAGTAAGTTTGTAACCTAGATTCTCTCAACAACAACAACAAAAAAAAAAAAAAAAAATTGTAACCTGTATGTCCCACAAATCTATATATATAAATTGAAGCCTCTAACCTCTCTACAATTTTTCACATTAGCATTATTTAAATAAAAAAAAAGTACATAACCTGTTTACCTATATATCCTACCAAAACACTACTAATCCTTTTAAAAAGTGAAAACAACACTAAATTCGGTCATCTCTCTCACGCAAAAGCTGTAACCATCTTTAATAACATATCATAATTTTGTATTTACCTATTGTGTTGGAGTCAAGTGACTCTAATTAATTTAAAAAGATTTCAAACTACTCACAATATAGAAATAAGAATTCAACTTCGTTTAGATATTAAAATAAATAGGATAAGTTCTGAATTGTCAGAAATCTTTGGCAATATTGGTATAGGAATAGGGGTCATGAGTCATGACTTATGCCACACAAGAATCTTCTCCTACTGCAATTCGACACAAGTTCATTGTAATATTATCTACAAGTTTTTTTAAATATGCTATGGGGAAGAGGGGATAAGGCAGTGTAAACGTACATGATAATATTGAGTAAATAGAAACCCACCCAACAACATGTTCCTTTATTCATTACTTCTTGAATTATAAATACAATATATATACACACACACACAATGTACGCTTATTTCGATAAACCTTAGCAATAATATAACTGGTGAGGCCTAGGCTAATAATCGGAGTCCTATCTCAAAACCCTAGCAATTATCTTAGAAGCTTAACACTCTCTAATGGTGTTTAGCCTAATTAGTTTTCTTGTATACAACGTTCTTCCTCCACAAAACATGACATACTAAAAGATTAATAGAGGGAGACACCACTCATATAAAAGTCACTATTTGAGCGAGCTATTCGGCTATTGTGGCAGCAAAGAATCGTGAAACTCAGATTCCCTTCCTATTCTTTATTTAACTTTTATGCTTTCAATTTGATTGGGAAGATACTTGAAACTTTCTATAAAGAATATATTATAAACTACTTCACTTCCTAACAAAACATAGATTCGGTATTTAGTGTGAGAGGTTTAGGCTTTAGAGAGAAAGTGATGAGGAGTTGGGACTCACGAGCTAATAATTTCTTGGTGATTTTTATTTTGTTTATGAACTTCTCATTACTTTTTCTTTTTCTTGCCTAAGTTTAGTATGTAATTGTAAATAGTTTGATATATATATATATATATATATATATAAAAGCTTTACATATATAACATATTGTAGGGATTTACGTTGGTGATGTGTTATCTAAGCTTCAGATGATAGCTATTTCTATTTCTATTACCAGTTTCTATAGGAAAATATAGTATTCTTGAATTTGCAAGCTATATACTTTTCTTTGTATTGCTGTGGTTGGTGACATTGGGGTAATAACTATATTTTATATCAATTGTATTTTGTTTTATATCAAGAAATACATGACAATCACACTATGTATATATTTTTTACTTTCAACCTTGGTCGGCCTACCCAAATTAAGATTTAGGTATATTTCTTTGTGAGATAATAAATTTTTTTGAAAGCACTATTAGCCCTAAAATTATTTTTCTTGTTGACATAAAAACATTTTTTTTTAAGAAATAATTACAACATGTTGTTAATCCTGCAACTCAAATCTTTTTCCCCCCCTAGATCCCTAAACACTTTGTATATGGGGAGGTGCAAATTCAGCTACAAGGTCTTTGGCGACATAAAAACATTTGATTTGCTAACCTTTTAGCATTATAAATTTTTCGTGCATCGCACAAATTAGCGACTAATTTTATATATAACGACACCTTCCATTTACTAGAATAAACCTTTTTTTTCTTCTAATTAATAAACAAATATTAGTGAGTTCTACTTACAGCAACATCACTTTTCAGCAACTTTTTTATTAAAAATGGATCTCACGATACTATTTACACATTTAAAAATTATTTTGCTACAGTATTTTTAGTTTGCAGCTTTCAGTTGTATCCAAACGGACCTTAAATGGAAACGTTCTTATCGCATTTTTTTTTTAATATCTTTTTATAGTTTGATAATTACAATAATGGGATGAGGGGATTTTAGAAAGGATAAAATTTAGTTACAAATTCTACTAAAACTCTTAACATGAGTACATACTTTAAAAGTTTAATAGTTGAATTATATGTTTTATATGTTCTTAACGCACATATCAAATTTCGAGTCAATAGATGTTATTTACTATTTGTTCTATAAACTTATGCTTTTATGATATGAATTGAATTGTGTTTTTGATGATTAGTTTCAATCAAGTTTTCTATAAAATAAAAAATAAAAAAAGTTTGTGAGGCTGATATTGAATCGCTGACCTGGTCTTGCAATTATTATTCCACAAAAATTGAAAAGTATGATGATGAGGCTGTCGGTACTGATAATTGAGTCAAAAGTTCAAAGCTTTGAGGAATAATATTGAGGACCACACCATTCGTTTCATTTTCATTACTATCTCATTCACTTTCTCTAACGCGTCGTGCAATTGCTCCCTCAGAATTCATTATTTGACGAGACATTATTGTCTCCGAAATTAAAGGTAGACAACCTTTGTTCGTTCAGTGTCTCCATCGACTATTGCAACTTGCAATATATATTAGCCAGTTAGGAAAATTATTGTCTACTCAGAAAAATTATTGTGTACTTTCAGAGTATTATAAATATGTATTTCTTCTTCCTATAAAAATGATAAATCCTATAATGAATTTAATTAGTAGAATATACAATTCATGTAAAAAAAAGAAATATACATTTATGATACTCCAGAAGTACCTAATAATTTTACATAAGTTAAAACAAACAAATAGTGCCACTCAATTAAATATGCCTACATAGTTGTCAAAAATATATATATGTATGTAATAGTCAAAATTAAATTAATATTATAAAACGATTTTAATTTATCTTTATCAGGTATCATATTGTATTAAAAGTATAATATACAGACACCTAATAAATTTTTAAAAAATTATAAATATACATAATATTACATACATAAAAGGTATATTCATAATAAATTTGGAATATATTTAATCAATAACCAATTTAATAATCACTTGATTCTAAAAAAAAAAAATTAATAATCACTTATGAAATAATATTTTTTTAAAAGTTAACTATAATCAAATTAACACATGTTTATAACATATACATTCAAATATATTAAACTCAAAAGTAATAATACATGATATATATATATATATATATATATATATATATATATATATATATATAAGCTAAAATAATAATTACTTTTTCTGCCTAGTTTACCTCATCTAAGTCAATGTTATCATCATGTTCATCATCTTGAAAAAATATTTCTTCATTAACATTTTCTTCATCATCATCAACATTTACTATCTATTTTCTTCTTTTATTCTAATTTTTTTTTATTCTTCTTGGCATTCTTGCTTCTTAGACTTATAACAATAATAAAGAAACAATTATATTTTCATTTAATACATTATTCTTAGCATAGAAATGAAATTTGCAAATATAAAAATGAAGTATCAAGTGTATAGTCCAAAATTTGTAGGAAAAAGAGAAGAGGGGGAATTAACAAACAAAAAAACTCATTTTAAATCCATATGTTGATGCATCGTAAGATAGCTTCAATTATTGATATAATACGATTCATACGATATGTACCTAGCTATGTATCATATGATCTAGTTATGTATCATATGATTCATGAGCACTTGCAATATGCCCTTACTATACAAATTTTATTGTGTACTACACAATAAGTATTATACGATACTAATAGCTATGTGTGGAGACATAATCTACAACTTTGTATATGAGAAAACTCACAGTTTCACCACTTGGGTCATCCACTGATTCCTGTTGGTAACACTAGTTAGTTGAGTTATAAGGTTTAGCCAATAATAACTTTACTTAATAATAGAGTCATTTAATAATTTTACTTTTCATTTCGAATTCACTGTTGGCAGCACTAGCAAGTTGAGTTACAAAACTCTTGACCTGTCATAACTTTACTTAATAGATTAATTTAATAGCTTCAACTTATCACTTCAACACAAATTAATAATAGAAATTTTCTCATTAATTAATCATAGAAATAAAAACAAACTTATTTACCTTAAATTTGGCATGTGAGAGAGTAAAAGAGTGATGGTTTGTAGGTGATTGGTTGGAGAGAGAGAGAGATGTTTGAGGGAACTATGGAAAGAATTTTTTTTTTTTTGAAAAAATAATGGAAATACTTTTTTAAGTTAGAGAGAGAAATAGAATAAAAAAGGGATATGAATGTCTTCTTCTTCCTCTTTTTTTTGGGGGGGGGGGGGGAGATGGGAGATGGAATTCAAATCATAGACATGGGTGGTGGTAAAGAATGTTATTACTGATGGACTATCGTTTGTACCCTCTTTTTTTTATAATCATACACACACCACTTTCCTTAGGAAAAAGGGTATGAGATACAATTTGTTTTAGATAGACATGAGGGAAAATGACACAAAGATGTCTATGGCTTTCTTTCATTTATATTGACAAATATGACCCACAATCTCAACCAATCACACCCACCATTCCCACTTCCATCCTATACCTTAGTATTTTTATCTTCTCCAATTGCAAAAACACCATCAATTCTTGAAAAGTGGGTTGTCTCGATTGGCAAACCACACAACAGTTCAATGGATTTGACCATATTCCAACATATCTTCTTTTGTTTGAGCTCCCATTAGGAGAAAAAATCCTAGCTCAAAAAATTTTCACCTACTTAAAAAATTTTTAGTAGAAAACATTTTTGGGGAAAAATGTTTATTTTCTAGTGTTTAGCTATGTTAAAAAAAAAAAAAAGATTAAATTCTGTAAAGATGTGGTGTAAAACTCATGTTTTACCTTTCTAATCCCAACATGCCATATCATATTATTACATATTTAAGAATAAGCACACCCACACCCAATCAGTTATAATACCCATATATAAATCTAATCAAATTAGGAGTTTATTGAGATGTTATTTGGTATGGTAAGATGAATTGAATTTTAAGTAAAATGCTGATGTGACAATTTCTTATTAGATGGTATAAAACATGGGTTTTACACTCCATCTTTACTAAATTCGGCCTCTAAAAAAAATGTTCCCAAAAGCATTTTTGGCATTTGGCTGATACGTATGAAAAACTAAAAAAACTTTCTATATTTTTTTTATAAGATATTAAATTACAACTTTAATTTACCACTTTAAAATATTAATCTCTAACATATAAAATCATCCTAAAAAGTAAGAAAATCAAAATAAAATTATTTAAAATTACACTAACAAGTACAATCAGAATAACAATGCAATATATATATATATATATATATATATATATATATATATATATAACAAAAAAAGAAACAATTAATAAAAATTAACAACTAAACTAATTTATATACACACACACAAACTACTATCAACTTTTAATTTTAGATGGGACCCAAACTTTTGCTTGGATAATTACAAAACACTTGAAACCTTGAAAGGAACACTTTTTCTTTTCTTTCTTTTTTTCCAGAATTTCAAAGGAACTCTTGAAAGTTGTTTTTGTATGACTTAAAAAAATTTGGATGCAATTCCCAAAGTTTTGAGTCATATTGTGATTGCTTTAAAGTTTTCCTAGGGTATCTTGGTCATTTCCATGGTTTCAATTTTTGTCATTTTAGTGGCATTTATGTCATATTCAAGATTTTAATGATATTTAGTCATTTTGGAGTGTTCAAGTTTATTTTGATCATAATATCAAAAAAAAAAAAAAAAAGTTTATTTTGATCAATTTGTAATTTTGAGGGTGTTTCAGTCATTTTGGAGATTTTAGGTTGGGGAGTGCATGGGTCGACTTGAGGAATTTTTAACCCAATCTACATGTGTAGAAACCAACCTAACACAATCCACATGAGTCGGATTTTGTTGGGTTGGCTCACATGTTTTATGCCTTGTAAAAATTAGGCTTTCTTAATTATTTAAACATTTTTTTCAATAAATTGTTACAATTCATATAATATACTTAGATAATATCAGATTCATCAAAATTAATTCCTATAATTCAAAAATCTATCAACTTAAAAAATTAAAATAATGATATTTAAATAAACTAATATAAGTGATGGATCATATGGGTTGAAAACACTATCTACACAAACCCTACCCAACCCAAGACTCAAATATAGAATTCAAACCTAACCCAAACCACCAACCCATGAAAGCCAAGTCAAGGCATCGGGTTTGGTTAGTTTTTTTAGGTTTGTGGGTTTGATGCACACCCCTAATTTTAAGAGTATTTTTGTCATTATAGATGTTTCCAAAGTATGCTAGTCACTATAGATTTTTCTGATCATTTTTGAAAATTTCAAGTGGCATTTTGGATGTAATAATGGAATTTCGATTATTTTGGAAATATTGGGGGATATTTTTTCCATTTTGAGGGTTTTAGAGGTGTTTTGGCTGTTTTAAAGGCCTTAGGGGACATTGTAGTCAATCGGGGTTTTTAAGGGTATTTGTATTATTTTGGAGATTTTAAGGATATTTCTATAAGTTTGGAGGTTTTATGGTATTTTATTGGTGAAAGTGATGAGTTGATAATGACTCCATAACAAAACCATCCACGGGTGGTTAAAATTGTAAGTGCACAATTGTACCCGGACCCAAAAACATGTGTTGGGCTCAGGCCCAATGAGCCTTATGCAATAAAATTTGTAGAGTATGGATTTGAAATCTAGGTTCGGGATGTTGGAAGTTTGATTAGAAGGCTAAAGTGCCACAATCTATGCAAATAGTGAACGAGTACAACAAAGAGACCTCCTCGGACGTAAGCCAATCAGGCCCAAAGCCTAAATGTTTGTTCAAGAGTTTTTTTACCCCTCATAATAGCCCCTCAAAACTTTATTTTTCCCACCCATCCGAGGAGAGAAATAGAGTTTTGATCCGACCAGAGTACCTCCCACACGCTTTGTAAACCGCCACGCGTGTATGGGTCATTTCGTTCCCTGAAAACACTTCTGACGCTTCAAAACTCGGAACGCGCGCATTTATGATCGCAAGTTACATCCTGTTCCCCACGTTCAAGGGTAAGATGGACATCCAATGGTCTAGATTGGCCCTAAAATTTTGAGCGGGACAAATTTAATTTCGAGGCCGCCTCCTGCACGTCAAAACGCCTGGAAACCCGCGCTTTCATTCATTTCTTCAGAAATCAATCGTATCAAAGTGTCAATCATCACCTTTTCTCTCTAGAAGCTCGTGAAGAATCGCATAACCAACTCCAGTAAGTTTTCGCTTTTCTTTATTCATTCCTTCTCGGCTTTTGTCCTCGACTCCCATCTAAACCTCATTTCTTCTCCAAACTCTCATTTTCACTTCTCCCAAATGGGTAGATTTAAGTGTCTAGTTGATACTGATGCCAGTATGGAAGGTTTTAGGGCCAAGTACCATATTCCCAATGACATAGGCTTGAGATACTGTCCAGTAGAAGCCGTAGGTGGCGCTAGGAGAGACGGGGAAGTCATCATTCCCATGATTGCCTTCATAGAAGGTGGAATGACTCTCCCCATGAGAAATGTGACTAGTGAATACCTTCGCAACCATAGGTTATGCCCAGACCAGTGCGCACCAAACGTGTTTAGAATCTTAGGTAGTGTCGACACTCTGAGTGAGCAAATGGACCTAAAACTCACATGGCACGACGTTGCCTTCATGTACGAGTGCCACAAACTCAAAAATGTAGGATATTACATTAAATCTCGATCTAGCATAGTTAGGTTGATCTCTTGTCTTCCTAAATCCAACAAAGACATGAAAGACGACTACCTCATCGCCTCAAGAAACTGGTATGACGGTCCTCACTGCCCAGTCGAATGGGGAGAACTAGGTGTGACTCCTTAGGAGTTAGATTTACTAACCCATGATTCAATCTCGTTGCCTTTACCATTTTTTATTTTTTATTGCATATTGTTCCTTTTTGTCTTGATGTTTATCACTAGTCTGATCATATTCTTCTTCTCGGATGTTTCTCTTCACAAACAAACAACCCGTACGTGCACGCCTCAGCCTCTGCAACGTTGCCGACCTGAACCATGTCCTTTGCTTTGAAGTATTCATCAGTAAGGACCTACAATTGAGAGCTGCCCACCTGATACTGGGATACGATCCCATATCGGTGGACTTCCAAGAAATTGAAAACTCCATCATCGCGGGAGATAAGCGACGCAGAAGGATAGACGTGGCAAGACTAGGCTTCCTTTCCGACCGCGAAATTCCCAACGATCCCACCACCATTCTGTACACGCGCCCAATCGCAGCGATTCCCCTCTCGGCGCACTCCCAAACAACCGCCGTCTGAGAAGAGCAGGCGTCCTCGTAACACTCGTTGGACGAAGAGATAGACAACTTTCAACTCGAGGACGTCGAAAGGCCTCGGGGAAATCCATTTGTCATTTTTTCGGACGAAGAGCACGAGCCCGCCGAGACTTCGGGGATACAAGGTTTGTTTCATCTTCTTCTACCTTTCCCCGCCGAGACTTAAGGCAACTGATGCACAAGAGGGGCGCGAAAGTCTCTCAAAAGGGAACAAGTGGGTCGCAAGTCCCCCCATCCTTGCCCCCCCCCCCCCCTCCCTCCGATCCTAAGCCTCCCGTTGCGGAGCCTAAGAAGAAAAGGAAAGGTGAGGCTGAGGAGGCAGATGAGGAAAGGTAGAAGAAGATGAAACAACAACAACAACAACAACCCCAGCAACAAAAACCCAACAAGGGCAAGGGACGTGCCACTTCGGTAGAAAGCGGGGAGAACAGGGACCTTGCCAAGGTGCGCCGTGCGCCGTGCACCGGCTAACTGGTCTCCCGAGCTTATGCTGGACGGGGCACCAATCCCTTCCTAGTCTAATATTAGGGCATTCCAACAAGGTCATGCTCTCCACCTGGCCGATGCCTTGGAACGTCCCCTTCTTTTGCCCAAGGACATGGAAGCCCTGGACAAGATGAACCAGCCCCATCTGTTCTTTTCGCTAAAAAGGGACTTGGCCTTGGTAAGTATTTAAGTCTTATCCTCACCTTATTTTTTCATCACACCTTATTGTAAGAGACATTCTTATGCGTTAGCTATTTTGATATTTCGCCACAGGCCGTCTAGAAAGTCTTTACTGCCGAGAAGTGGGTGGAGGATTCTTAGAAGAAGGCTAGACTTGAACTGGAGCTTAGGCTGGAGACCGAGAAGTCCTTAGGCCAGGCCCTTGCGCAAAATGAAAAGCTAACCACGCAACTGGCGGAGCTTAAAAGGGAAAAAGATGGTGCCGAGGCCAGCCTGAGGACAATGAGGACCCAGGTGGAGGGGCAACGCAAGCTTCTTCGTCAAAGGGATGAAGAGTTATCCAAAGCTCAATAGGAACACTCTGACTTGAAGAAGGAGCTTGCCAGGATGAAGGACGAGGCTTGTACCTTTAAGGACTCTATGGAGGCTGCGAAGAAGGCCGCTTACAAGGAAGGGGTAGTGGCGACAGAAAACCAGCTAACTGAGGAGTTCGCCGGGCTATGCCGAGAGTACTGCCAGTAAGTTTGGGAGGAAGCCTTAAATGTGACAGGGATTCCCTCAACTCGAAAGTTGAGGAAGCCCGAAAACGTTTGGCTTCCCCTAGACATCCAAGAGATAGAAGAACTTCCTCCTGTCGCCCTTGCCCCTGAGACAGCACCTTCCATGCTCCCTCCTAAGATCCTAGAGCCCATTCCTACTCCTACAGAACCTACGAGTTCCAATAAAGAGAAGGAATAGGGTGAAGGTGCCGAGGAGGCTACGAGCCAAAGCGTTGAGCCTAATGTCCCTCCACCAGTGGCAATAGACAAGGGAAAACAAGTCCAATCCTCTTTTGAAACGGAGCTAAAAAGCACAGAAACTGCCAGCACTTCCGAGCAAAACCCACCTTCTCAGGCTTAGGGTTTAGGCTATTTAGGACTTCTCTTTTTATCGCGTAAATTTTTTTTGAATTTTTGCTTTGTATGTACATTGATAGAAATTAATGACAAGTTGTTTGGTTTGATTTTCATTTGCCTTGCAATTTTTAGTATAATAATGCTCACCAGCGTAAAAATGAATGAATGGAACAATTAACACCACTTGCAATATTTTAATTCGTCATGACTTTAAATAAAAGTACACATACTTAGCTTATATTTTGCGAATCAGGACCTAAGAACAAAACATATGTGAAACAGCAATATACAATCAAAAGCTTAACTTAGAATTTAACTTGGGACATAAAGCAATCCAAGTGTTTCATCAATTCCTCAGTACTAATGTGAACTTTTTTTTTTGCTAATGTTCTCAAAGTAAAGGGTTCAAAGACCCGACATAACCAAACTTCCTTTCTAGAACAAGTAGGATGCCAATTTTTACAAGGCATGTGGTTCGAGGACCATGCATGTACAAGGTTCTGTTTGATACTTGGTGATAGTAACTTGAGATGTTAATTTCCCTAAAGTAGAAGGTCTGTGGACCCGACATAACTAAGGTTTTGTTTAATAAATGATAAGATATCAATTTTCACAAGGTATGTGGTCCGAGGACCGTCCATGACTAAGTTTCTGTTTGACACTTGATAATAGTAACTTGAGATGTTAATTTCCCCAAAGTAGAAGGTCTGTGGACCTGACATAACTAAGGTTCTGTTTAACAAATGATAAGATATCAATTTCCACAAGGTATGTGGTCCGAGGACCATCCATGACCAAGTTTCTGTTTGATACTTAACAATAGTAACTTGAGATGTTAATTTTTCCAAAGTAGAAGGTCTGTGGACCCAACATAACTAAGGTTCTGTTTAACAAATGATAAAATATCAATTTCCACAAGGTATGTGGTCCGAGGACCGTCCATGACCAAGTTTCCGTTTGACACTTGATAATAGTAACTTGAGATGTTAATTTTCCCAAAGTAGAAGGTCTGTGGACCCGACATAACTAAGGTTCTGTTTAACAAATGATAAAATATCAATTTCCACAAGGTATGTGGTCCGAGGACCGTCCATGACCAAGTTTCTGTTTGATACTTAATAATAGTAACTTGAGATGTTAATTTCCCCAAAGTAGAAGGTTTGTGGACCCGACATAACTAAGGTTCTGTTTAACAAATGATAAGTATCAATTTCCACAAGGTATGTGGTCCGAGGACCGTCCATGACCAAGTTTCTGTTTGATACTTAGAAATAGTAATTTGAGATAAGCCCAAGTACATATTGATAATTTGAACCATGAATGATAAAAGTGCTTTTTATTAATAATAATACATTCGTAGGTTGTTTACATTACAGGGGCGTTGTACAATTTTTTCATCTAGGTCAGCTAGTCAATATGATCCTACGCTTGCTATAGAGATGATTCGATAGGGTCCTTCCCAATTCGGTCCTAGCTTTCCCCATGCTGGGTTTTTGGCAGTACCCACAACTTTTCTCAGCACTAGATTCCCAGGCGCTAGTGGCCTTAGCTTCACATAGGCATCATACCCTCGTTTAAGCTTCTGCTGTTAATAAGCCATTTGGACCATAGCGGCCTCTCGCCGTTCTTCAATCAAATCCAGGCCTTTCTTGAGGAGACCATTGTTATTTTCTGGGCTAAAAGATTTCGTCCTTAGCGTGGGGAAACCAGATTCTAAAGGTATCACCGCCTCGACCCCATAAGTCAGAGAGAATGATGTTTCTCCAGTGGATCTGCGTGGCGTAGTCTGATACGTCCATAAAACATGTGGTAGCTCCTCTACCCATCTACCTTTCGCGTCATCCAGCCTCTTCTATAGTCCACTAACTATGACTTTATTAACGGTCTCGGCTTGCCTATTTCCCTGAGGATAAGCTGGGGTGGAGTATCTATTTGTGATGCCCATGTCACTACAATACTTCCTGAAAGCTCTACTATCGAATTGGACGCCATTATCTGAGATAAGTGTGTGGGGTACCCTAAATCTAGTGATAATATTCTTCCAAATAAACTTCTTGGAGTCGATATCCCTAATGTTTGCTAAGGGCTCAGCTTCGACCCACTTGGTGAAGTAGTCGGTTCCCACGAGTAGCCATCTTTTGTTTCCCACAGCCCTCGGAAAAGAACATATTATATCCAATCCCCATTGAGCGAAAGGCTAAGGACTTGACAAAGGATTAAGGACTCCCCCAGGCTGATGAATGTTGGGAGCGAACCTTTGGCATTGGTCACACTTTCTCGCGTAGTCTTGAGCTTCCCTCTGCATATTGGGCCACCAATATCCCTAAGTTAGAGCCCTATGGGCTAAGGACCTTCCTCCAATGTGGTTTCCGCAAATTCCCTCATGCAATTCTTCCAAAAGTGCCTCTGTTGACTCAGGGTGTACACATAACAAGTATGGTCCGGAGAAGAAGCGTTTATACAATTTCTAATCCTCGGACAGCTAGAAATGAGGTGCCTTTCGACAAATCTTATCTGCTTCAGACTTGTCCTCGGGAAGAATGTCGCTTTTTAGAAAAGATACCACAGGGTCAATTCAACTAGGTCCGGGCCTTATCAGATAGATATGGATGGCACTTGCAGTGGTCAGAGTTGGTTCTAGCAAGTCTTCAATGAGGATAATCCTAGGCAAAAACTGAGCCGAGGATGTCGCCAAAGTGGCCAACGAGTCAGCATGTGTGTTTCCACTTCTAGAAACATGAGAAAGGATAAAGGAATCAAATTCGGATTGTAAACATTTGACTTGGGTCAGGTACTCTTGTATTCTTAGATCCCTAGCCTCCATGGTCCCCGTCACTTGGCCAACCACTAACTGAGAATTTGAGAACATATAAACTTCCTTTCCCCCCATTCTACGTACCATGTTCATACCGACCAAGATCGCTTCGTACTCGGCCTCGTTATTAGTGGCCGAGAACGCTAATCTCAATGATTTTTTGAAGACAATTCCCTCAGGGGATACCAAAACAAGTCTGACACCAGACCCCCTCTAGTTGGCTGCCCCATCAACGGACACTTTCCAAATCAGAGATCCCTTGTCCATGATCATGCCAACTGATTTTTCACCCATGCGTGATCCCTTCGCAGTTTCTTCCAACAATGGTTCAGCGAACTTTGCCATCAAATTTGCGAGAACTTGGCCCTTCACCGAGGTGCGTGGCATGTATTTGATATCAAAAGCTCTCAAAATAGTTGCCCACTTAGCTACCCTTCCCAAGTAGGCAGCACTGCGTAACACTGACTTGAGAGGCAGCTGGGTCAAAACCACAACGGTGTGGGACTGGAAATAGTGAAGAAGCTTCCGCGTGGCATGGATTACGGCCAGAAGTGCCTTCTCTAAAGGCAGGTAACGCACCTCAGTTTTATTCAAGGATTTACTGACGTTATAGACCGGTCTTTGCACCCCGCCGTCGTCCCTTATAAGGACTAGACTGACTGCATGGACGGCCACAGCTAGGTACGCAAACAGGCTTTCATCAACCTCGAGCTGAGACATAATGGGTGGCCGGGAAAGATATTTCTTAAGTCGCTGGAAAGCTAAAGCACACTCCTCGTTCCATTGGAATCCTTTCCATTTATTCATTAGTTGGAAAAAAGGCCTGCACCTGTCAGCTGATCGAGAGATAAATTTGCTGAGAGCAGCGATCATTCCAGTTAACTTCTGAACTTCCTTTGGGTTTCGAGGTGGTTGCAAGTTCTGAATGGCTCTGACCTGTGCCGGATTCACCTCTATTCCTCTATGAGTCACCATGTAGCTTAGGAATTTTCTGGAACCCACCCCAAAAGAACACTTTGAGGCGTTAAGGCGCAGCTTGTACTTTCTAAGTATTTGAAAGGTGTCGTCCAGATCTTTCACGTGCGTAGGTATTGTCTTACTCTTCACTACCATATCATCCACATATACCTCAATGGTCTTTCCAAGTTGTGACTCAAACATTCTGGTCATCATCCTTTGGTAAGTAGCCCCAGCATTCTTCAATCCGAACGACATCACTTTATAGTGATAGTTCACTGTTGAAGTAATGAAAGCAGTCTTCTCCTGATCATCTGCCGCCAATGGAATTTGGTGATAACCTTGGAAGGCATCTAAAAAGCTCATCCGAGGATGGCCGACCGTGGCATCCACAAGCTGATCGATGTGTGGCATCGGGAACGAGTCCTTTGGGCAGGCTTTGTTTAGGTTTGTAAAGTCCACACATACTCTTCACTTTCCGTTCTTCTTTTTCACCACAATTGTATGCACCAATCACTCCGGGTAGAAAACTTCCTTAATAGCCCCAGCCTTTTTGAGCTTGAGCACTTCTTCTTTAACAGCCTTCGAATGCTCTTTGGAGGAACGCCAAGGTGCCTGCCTCTTAGGAACAATGACAGGGTTGACGTTCAAATGATGGCAAATAAAGCTTGGGTCAACCCCCGGAGCCTCATAGGGATCCCAAGCAAAGACATCGATATTGTCTTTCAAAAACTTGACTAATTCCGTTTTCTCCTGGCGTGGTAGCTGTATCCCTACTTGAAAGAACTTCTCGGGATCATCGTCTATTAGAAACCTCTCCAAATCTTCACACATGGTTTCCTCTGCTGTCATCGCATCGGGCGCATCCAGAGTCGTTAATTGCTATAAGTCCTTTATAACCAAGACCGAGGACTTTGATTTGGCTTGATGCAGTACTATAGCCGATATGTATTGCCTTGTCACTGCTTGGCTGCCAAGAATTTCTTCGATGAATTCCCCCGAGGGGAATTTTACTTTAACATGCAAAGTTGAGGAGACAGCACCCAAAGCGTGCAACCAAGGCCTGGCAAGGATGGCCGTGTATGGGGAATATGCGTCAACCACAATAAAATCCACGTCGACCATTTCCGAGCCCGACTGTATAGGCAATTGAATTTGTCCCTTTGGTATGACAGCCTTCCCCTCGAAGCTTATCAGTGGGGAGTCATAAGGAGTGAGATCCTCTAGTTTTAACCTTAGCCCCTTGAATAAGTCGGGATACATAATATTCGCGCCGCTGCCTTGATCAATCATCACCCTTTTGACGTCGTAATTCCCTATCCTCAAAGTGACCACTAGAGCGTTATCATGGGGTTGGATGGTTCCAACCTTATCCTCCTCCGAGAATCCCAAGACAGGCACATTCCGTTTAATCCTCTTCGGCTTCGAGCCTGACTCCTTGGCCTGGGAGTGTGACACTGCCATCACCCTGGTAGGATAGGAATCGGTCCTGCCAGGTGCAGCAAAGATGACGTTAATCTTTCCCAAGGGCGGCCGAGATGAATTGTTCTTTTGATTATTTGAGCCTGACTGACTGCCTTGCCCGTTAGGTTTGTACAGGTGTTGCTTCAATTTTCCCTCGCTAACAAGCTGTTCCAGATGGTTCCAAAGGGTCCGACAATTCTCGGTAGTATGACCCACATCCTGATGGTACTGGCAAAAAAGATTCTGATTCCGCTTCGTAGGGTCCCCCGCCATCTTATTGGGCCATCTGCAGTAGGGTTCCTTACGGACTTTCTCCAGTAGTTGGTGCATTGGTTCTCGGAATACAGTGTTAACTGCTTGAGGAGTGGCTGAGCCAAACTGCCTAGAGTAATCTCTCCTCGGCTTATTGTTGTGATACCCGTCCGACCTAAAATCCCTTCTCTTCTTGCGGGATAACCTTCGCCTTACCCTTACCCTGCTGTTGATCTTCTTCAACCCTTTTGTACTCGTCAATACGGTCCATGAGGCAACGTACACTCCGTACGGGCTTTTTGGTCAAGGATTTCCTTAAGTCATGATCAGTGGGAAGGCCCACTTTAAAAGTATTAATGGCCACCTTGTCAAAATCTCCATCTATCTCGTTGAACATCTCCTAATACCTGTCGGAGTATGCTTTCAACATCTCACCCTCCCTCATGGCCATAGATAACAGCGAGTCCAACGGTCGAGGAACTCTGCTGCATGTAATGAACTGAGACGCGAATGCCCTAGTAAGTTCCCTAAACAAACCGACAGACCCCGACTTTAATCCATTGAACCATCTTATAGCGATAGGTCCCAAGCTAGAAGGAAAGACTTTGCACATCAAGGTTTCATTGTGAGAATGCACCGCCATCCTCTGATTAAAGTGGCTCACATGTTCCACTGGGTCTGTCTGGCCGTTATAAATGGTGAAGGTGAGCTAGGTGAACCGCCTGGGGAGCCTTCCATTCTCAATCCTGCGTGAGAAGGGGGATTTGGAGAGTTGGTGTAACGCTCAGCTCATAGCGTCGTTCCCCAAGCCCCTGGAGGGGAGCTTCCTATGCTTGCGACCCGGTAGGTCATCCTCTTTGCAAGAGGATTTTTTGCCGTAGGGTGTCCAGGACCTTGAACTATAACCGCTTCCCCGGGATTCCCCCGAAGAAGGATTGGATGAGGGTGAAGTCCCGCCTTCGTCTGACACGGTGTAGCTTCTTCTTGAGGTGGTCAATCTCCCTTTGCATGCCCTTGGCATCATCCTCATGGGTGGCACTGCCTCCACCGCGTGTGTGACTCGCGCTAGGATATACGGTATGAACACTTCCCTCTCGATCCCTCCAGCGCTCAAGACGCTCAAAAAGATCTTCGGGCTGAGATCCCTAAGATTCTGCATGGTGTGAACCTAAACTTGTCATGATGTTCTAATTCTTTCAACGCTAGATTTCCCACAGACGGCGCCAATTGTAAGTGCACAATTGTATCCGGACCCAAAAACATGTGTTGGGCTCAGGCCCAATGAGCCTTATGCAATAAAATTTGTAGAGTATGGACTTGAAATCTAGGTTTGGGATGTTAGAAGTTTGATTAGAAGGCTAAAGTGCCACAATCTATGCAAATAGTGAACGAGTACAACAAAGAGACCTCCTCGGACGTAAGCCGAGGACGATTTGTATATATATATTCTCTTTCTATGCCAAAGTTTACAACTCTTAGTTCCTGTTTTCTCTCAGCAGAAAGTGTCGATCCCCCTCTCTTTCTTCTTTCGTTTCCTTATATACTTTGCCTTCACTGGTTCATCCACGTGTTATACAAATCTTCCCCTTGGATACTTGTCCCATCCACTACCTTCTTGAAGTCTTAAAAAAAAAAGCAGGGAGGCTGTATTCTACTGTTCATAGGTCACTTCCCCATTAATGCGGCAAAGGAGGTAGATGCAAGGTCTTTAATGTGGAGGTAGCAGCCTTTTCCTTAGATATTTCTCTCACATCCTTGCTTCTAGAGGGTGCTTGGATCACCCTCCTACCCATCAGTTTTTCCAGAATCCTGCCTTTAACCCGTTTAGCAAGTCCCAGGGTCATTGCCGGGCTTGTCCGAGGAGATATTCCTCCTCGGACAACTCCTTGGACATTTACAGTGCAGGCTGACTCGTGGGCCTAGAGACCCTGATAAAAAATAAACTAGTACCAGCCAATCAGGCCCAAAGCCCAAATGTTTGTTCAAGAGTTTTTTTACCCCCCACAAAAATGATACTTTTTATTCTACATAGAGGCAACAAAAAATTAGCCCTAACCAGAAGTTGATAAACTGTAATTAACCTTTAAAAATATTTTAAAATTCAACCCCTAGTCCCTTTTTGGTTCTGCCCTTGGTGGCAGGTGGCATCTTGGGGCCACCCCAATAGATACCTTTTTACAGTTACCTAGTGTGGATGGGGTGGAGGATTACATATATATATGATAGAATAATCAGTAACTCGAAGAGTTATGAACACCTATATTAACAATAATATAAAAGAAAAGAACACGTACTTTGTTGTTTTGACATTAACACTTTTTGAAAAATGTATAATTTTTCAAAAAGTTCTTTTCCTAGAAAATTATCCTATTTTCTTATATTTGGTAGCATTCTTAAAATGAGTTAGAAAAATATCATTTTACTTTCCTTCGTAAGATAGAGTAGTTTTCTTTCTACAACTTAATCTCACACCAAGTTAATAAGGGACGTCCAGAGATAACATACTCATTTGATCATGTTTCTAGTCTCACCTATGATTAGTCACCGATCAAATTACAACTTTATATTATTAAACTCATCCATTTATCCTTACTTGTCTGTAGTTTCAATAGTTGTTCATGATACAATTTTTTCATCCATGTTAAGGGTGAAGAATTAGAAAAAGACTTATTTGTAACTATTGTGAATGAGAAATGACTAATATGTTTCAAAAGTTTATATTCAATGGTTGATGAGGAAATACCATATGTGGCCTACTTAAATTTATTTATTTGCTTTTACTTTTTAAAATGTAAAAAGTATAAAGTGAAGTTTGGTTAGTTTAGAGCAGTAAATGAAAAATTAAGGTAACGAGCAATGGTCCATATTCTAAGAGAGATGAAAGGAACAAATGTATAGGTGCGGCTAACCTACCATTTGTGTCTTCTTTTATTGGAATGAATTTTAAATGTAATTTTTTAAGGCCAAAAAAAAAAAAGAAACCCATTTTTCCAATGCTGGAAATACAGATCTCTGAAAGAACAAAGTCTACCGGGCTCTCTGCCACCAGAACTGGTGAAGTTGCCGTATCTTGAACTACTGTAAGTACTAGTCAATAAAACAAATAATTAACCTGTCATCTCTTATTTATAATTTATGGCATCTCTTTATACAGTGACCTGACCCGTAACTACCTTAGCGGCACAATCCCTCGACAATGGGGCACCTTCACAAGGCTTGTCAACATGTACTCTCTCTCTCTGTCCCTGTGTGTGTGTGTGTTTTTGTTTGTGACTTTCATGTTGTTATTCAAGGCTTCTCCTGTATTGCAGTTCGCTTCTTGGAAACCGGTTGACCGGTTCCATTCCCATAGAGCTTGGAAATATCTCCACTCTCAAAAGTTTGTGAGTTCTTATTCTTACTGCGCACGCCCACCATTTCACTTTGTTTCTTTACAATGTATGATGCCCCCTTATTGATATTGAATTAGTTGAGTGTGTGTAGTGCGGATGTGTGATAATTCACACGTCGGTTGGGGCAAATTTTGCCAAATAATATTATTTTGATAATAACTATTTAAATTGGTACTATTTTGAAATAATTTGGGTATTTTAGCAAAACACGATTTTGAAGCGTTGAAAACCCCAATTGCTTAAAATTCAGTCAAGTCAGCTGAATTAAGTGTTGAAATTGTATCACTAAAACACCGATTTTATATTAGAAGCTAGATTCTCAAAAAACTCCAAAACGGTGCCAATTTAAATAAATAATATTTAAAAAGTACTGTTTTACAAAATATCTCCCCGTTTCAAGCATATACTCAACTAGTCATTTTAAGATATAGCACAAATGTTGCCAACTATTTTCCATGTGTTTTTGCATAATGTTTTGTTATGAAGGAATTCCAATTTGTTATCAACAGGGTCCTTGAGTTCAATATGCTTTCTGGAAATCTTCCTAAAGAGCTTGGGAACCTAATCAATATAGAAAGGCTGTAAGACCCTTCATTTGAATTACTATATTTTAAAAACTTATTGCATTATACTTTCTTTTTTCTTTTGGTTGGCCTCCCTCCCTGTAGTAAGAATTGATTTACATTAATTTTTTTTTTACTTGTATAAATGTATTGATGCATATCTTTTTTAGCTTATCTGCTTTTCTAAATTGGTATTGTTATTGTCATAGACACTTGACTTCAAACTATTTTACTGGGGAGGTACCTGAAACGTTTGCAGGGCTAAAAAAAACTATCTTGAAGATTTTATGCGTCTATTTTACCTTCTAAATTCCCATATTGCTTCTCTCCCCAATAATGCAGTCGGATTGGTGACAATAATTTTTCTGGAAAGATACCCGATTTTATTCAGAATTGGACAAATCTCGAAAAATTGTGAGAATTTGACTGTTTTCTTTTTATTTTTTATGTTTAAGAAAAGAATTGAACTTGATGTATTATTTACTTATTAAATCAAAATTTCTTAACAACAGGGTGATTCAAGCGAGTGGTTTGAATGGGCCGATTCCTCTCCACATTGCTTTTTTGGAAAACTTAAGTGACTTGTCAGTGTGGCTTTATAAATCTGTAGCTATTTATTGTTTTATGGGCAACTGCATTTAATTTAATTTTTATTTTTTTAACTTTTTACTCCTATTCAAATTTCAATATCTAGGAGAATTAGTGACTTAAGAGGACCTGAAGCAAATTTTCCACCACTTCAAAATATGACAAAGATGAAAACTCTGTGAGTTAGATACTTCAATTAAAACTATGATTTTATTATTGTTATTATTTTGCAACTCAATATAAAATATTTGGTTCCGTTTCAGGATACTAAGGAGTTGCAATATTACTGGGCAACTACCTGAATACCTTTCGAAGATGGATAAGCTGACAACCTTGTCAGTATATAATTCTTTTTTACTTTCTTGTTTGCTGTACATTTTTTCCTACTAATTTAAGGGTCATGTAGGATAGGCTAAATCAAATTATTTACTCTGCATTTTGGCTGTCTGATGGTAGCAATTATCCAAAAGGCAGTTTACATGCATGTGTGCACGCACACTTGCAGACAGTTTTAAGTTTTAACTACCAACCATGGATATACATGAATATATGGTAGCATAAGTACAAGACATCTATATATATGCTGATGGACTATAAATCCAAATGTCTTTTTCCTTTTTATTCCTTCTCAGAAAAGAGTACTAATTTTTTAGGAGAATAAGGAAAAAGTGAATCTGGTGATTAGCCAGTCAGAGGTTATGAAAATGAAGAGAAAGGCTTCTATGGTAAAATCATATCAGGAACCCACAAGAAGTGACTTCCTTGAGAATGGAAATAAAATTTTTCTTTAACTTAGTGAAAAAAAAGAAAAAGAGTTGTATCTTAAAACTTTTGAGTTTCCTGCACCCCTGGAGCATTACCTTGTAAGCAAATGATATCTGAATGCCCATGTGGAACACAAAGCACACGGTTTTCTGTGTGTGTTTGTCTAAGTCATGTGCATGTGTTGTGTCTCATTCCATCTCAAATGAATTAGATGCTTGATACAAGTATCTTTACTCAATAGTTATTGTTGGTACATATTTTGTGAAGTGATATGCATGAGCAGGAAAATGACAAATTTGAATAGCCATTTTGGATCAAAGTTACCACTGCACACAAATCAAGTTCATTTTTATTTTCAGCTTCCTTGAAAGAAAAAAGAAGAATTTTTTTTTTCTCATTTATTTATAAACCAAATCATGCTCAAGTTTACGGTAGGATTCCACCCCCCCCCCCCCCCCCCCCCCCCCAGCTTGCTTGAAAAAAGAAAAAGAAAAAGAAAAAAGAGAGATAATTTTTATGTTCATTTATTTAATAACCAAATCAAGTACAAGTCGCCAATAGATTTGTTTATGAGATAGTTATGTTAAATAAATAAATGGTTTTTTAGTGTGTGTTTTTATTTTTTATTTTTACGTTTCTTTGTATTGCAAACTTCAATATGTTATTTGCATATTACAATTTTTCGAGTAAATGATTTGGATTTTTTTTTTCTATTTTGGGAGAGTTTTCTGTTTCACAAAAAATTTGATTATATAAGTTCTCTTGCAGAGACCTCAGCTTTAACAATCTAACTGGAGTAATTCCAAACAGCTATGATCTTCTAACACAGGTGGATTTCATGTAAGTGTTTTATTTGCAGATGTAGATTTCCTTGCACCGAAGTAAACGCAGCTGTCTAAGGGGTAGTGTGAAAATGTTTGATTTCGTTCCATTCTGAACATACCAAGTAGCTACGGTTAATAATAATAAAGGACTAATCCAATAGGCAGATCAACTTGTCAACAGTACAAGCCACTATATCAATTTGATTAATTGAACAAATCCAAAATTTTGGCCTTAAACATCTCGAGTAAGCTAAACAAGTCAAGTAATGATAACCTTTTTTGCATTAAATTAAAATGCAAGATGAATTATAGGCCTAAAGTTGGCTAGTGTGTGCCTAATCAAATATGCTTGAAGGATAGAGTTATCAAAAAGCCTTTAGAGTAAAATCTGACCATTCATAAAATGATTATTGAAGTTAAATGTAGACCATTCTTGAGGTTCAAGTGATAGCCCAACAATAATGGCATCCTTTATGGTGCCTCATGTCTGTGGGTCAAACCCACCCCCTCACCCTTTCCCCACTATCATCTACCTATATATTTATGTATATAAAATAAAAAAATTAAATGTAGACCCTCTTTATTGTCTTCTGAGTCAGAGTTCCTCTGTCATATGGTGGATGTAATTGACAGTCAGAGTCCTACTTCTATTGGCTAGAGTTGGGGTCCCCTTTTCTTTTTCCTCCCATTCACAGCTGTTAATATATATTCCAAAAGCATGAGAATGTGTACATGCGTGTGTTTTTATTTCAAGTTAGCCATTTCATTGAGCTCAAAATTTGTGTCACTGGCAAGTCATATCAATGTGCTGTGTAATGCACAAAACTACATAAGTTGTTCTGAATCTTTTAGATTGAATTTGTTTAGGTATCTAACTGGAAACCTGCTAAGTGGACCAGCGCCTGGTTGGATGCTAAACAGAGGCAACTTGTAAGCTTCCCATCCAAATTAATGTGAAGGAGTTTGTATCATATGCATTAATTCATTAAAGGGTAAATCATTAAAATGCATGCATTATTTGTTCCGCTTTACTTTGCTAACTCTTGTGGAGAATGTCTTGTATAATGTAGGTAATCTAGGTTTAACTGTACTCTCAACATCTGTTGATGACCACTGGTATTAAGTAGTTATTTTCATGTTTGGATATAATTTCTTCCATCTCATTTGTTGTGGATGGTTATATATAAAGCAATTTTTTTTGCAATGAATTTTGTTTCTTCAAAGGTTTTTTCTTTTTTGAGGGAATGCTTCTTTAAAGGTTAATTTACAAAACCATCTTGGATAGTTAATGTAAAGCCCCAAATAAAAAAAATAAAAATCTATTCAATTTAAATAATCCATAAAAATATAAACAAATGCAACCAGCAATCTAAAATCTCATCACAATTGTTGGAGCTCTAATCCCACCAAAAATTAAACATCCTCAAAAATAATTCTCCAGTACAATATTTAGACCATTAAAAATAATAATAATAATAAAATTCTCAGTTTCACAAAATAAATTGTAACCATTGTCTTCCAAGAACCTCTACTCCAATGATGCCTCTAATGTATTTGTAGGGAGGTGTGAGATAACTCAATAAGTGGAATTCACTAATATTGGGGTGTGAGAACGAACCTTTTAAATGAATAAACCATACAACAAAGTTATAGATTGCAAACCATCTATATTTTAGCACCAAATATCTAAAAATATCATTATATCGTGAACCATCATGATATACCAACACTATCATATAAACAATCCCCTTGGCTTTTCTTGCGATCAATGTTTACATGTGTGATCCCTTTTTTGGGACTAAAATCCCCTTTTAATCCACTTTCTGGGTGATTCCTTTGGAACCTAAAGGTGCACTCCCTTGTTAGGGAGCTCCCCTTTTCGGATCCTCAATGATATACTGTCTTGCTAAGGAGCTACCAAAAGTGTACTGTCTCTTTTTTGGGACCGTCCCTTGCTAAGGGCAAGTTACAATATAATTGTCCCTTACAAAAGACTAAATACAATACTGAGCTTTTAATCACATTGGGTTCAAATTAATTTTCAAAGTGCTCACAACAAATAAGTTTCTCATCATATTAACTTAAAATATCATTTGCCTTATCCATACATACATATTTAAATATGGCAAAGTTTTCATATAATATCCACATCAAATATTTATAGAATGTAAAAAATATTTCTTTGTTATAAAAATAGTTTGATAGTCAAAACTATTTTTGGAAAACCCCCAAATTAGTAAACATCGCTTACCTCTTTATTTGCAAAATGAAATCAACCACCCTTAAGTCACAATAAATCCATAGAATTATTTAGAACCTAGCAACACCAGTCCATCAATTTACACAAATTTACCACTTAAAAACCTGTTTTCATGCTTAAATAGTACAACCCTGGACAACACTAATATTTCCAAAATTTTCCACTAATTTACTTACTGTCCAGTTCACTTTCAGCTTTGATTCAATTGTTCTATTTCACAGATTTTCACTATCTATCAATCGGTGTTAATGTACTGCAACTCTATGGAACTCTAGCATGTCATTATGTGTCTAGCCATCATATAATCTACTACTATTCTTTATAGTATATTCATAATTGATCAATCTAATAGCCTACGGAGAAACATTCAATGACATACGGCTATATACACTTTGTCAAGTCTAATATTATAACAATCATAGGACACAATTTTCCATTAACATACTTACAAGATTAGATTGATAAAGCCAATGCCTGTATCTCTATTAGCTACCAAAATGATACATGTACAGACCCAAGTCTTCCTATAATCGTGGGGACAAGAATACTATTAGACCTTGAATAATTCCAACTTTCCAAGATTACAGTAGAAACAAAACCAAACATTGAGGGGATTACCTGAAATTCCAGAAGAAAATAACATAAATCGTGTGGTGCCGCTAAAAGAGGGGAAACCTCTTATTTATATGTGCAAAGCTCAAGGATAAAGGCTAGGGTTTTTAAGCTTATCAAGGCTCATATATTTACTCATGCTATTTCTCTTGGGCCTCTTGTTCCATAATAATTATTTTATTTAAATATCTTAGACCCAAAATCAATGAAATCCATTTAATTATGGGCCTCTTATTTTATTTATATGTATATGAAATAAATTAGTAGTAAAATCATGGGGTGTTACAGTTAATCAATTGCAGCATAAAAATGTATTAAATAGTGGAGAGTTCATAGGAAACATGTTGCCTATACACTTCCCTAGCATTTTGCAGAACTCATAAAAGTATTTTGGGGATTCCAAAAGTTTCTAAATGTTTCCTACTCTCCATAGTCTTCAGCTATCATATATTCATTCCAAAAAAGAAAAAAAAGAGAATCATTTATTCGATAAAATTTTAATCACTTAATCGCTTGAGGAGCCTATCACTTCAAAAGCCTAATCTTCTACTTCTACGTGATCTTATCCTTTGCACCGATGCACATAAATTATCCAATCCCACGCAATCTGCCCATGCATCATCCAAGAATCAAACGTGATGAGCAGTATCACTAAGCTACAGCTATCATATTATATCTCCTTTTTAACTTCAAACTTTAAATTTTAGTATCTTTGTATGGTTCATAGTTTAACATGAAGGAAAGAGTCTCCTAATTTTAGGTTAGCTATTATGATCTTGATATTTGCATAGGGGGGGTTGGTTATTTACATGATCAAAAACACAAAGGTATATTGGGCTTAGCTTAGGGCTGCTTAGGTAATGTAATGGTAAGCATCTTTCCCATATAAGAGTGGTTTAGCTTATATGTTGGAGTTTGGATGAAAGCTTTATCTCCTAAAATATGTAGGATTGAGTTTCACTGAATTAAAAGTGAAATATTATTTACCCCTTCCATATATGTTATCAACTATCCTGTGTAAAACAAAAGGTTATTATTCATGCTTCATTCTGTTTGATAATAAATTACATCATAACTTTTATGTGCAGTGATCTTTCGTATAACAACTTTCCCAATGGAAGCTTAGTTTGTGAACAACAACGCTTGTAAGAATGCTCTTGTCTGTGTGTGAGTGTGATCTTTTATTTACTAGCTAAGCTTTGGACTTGGTGATATTTTATGTAGGAACTTGTTTACAACCTCTTCAAAGGGGAATGACACGTAAGTTTTTTAAGTTCACCTTTCAAAGCATGCATTACAAAGGTTTTTTGATATTAACTTTCTGGTATATTGTCTTGATTCATTTTTTTAGATAATCTTCAATGTAATATTGTCTTGATTCATGTAACATATATTTAATCACAATGTAATATTCCTGACTTGCTTTGGTACCTGGATTGCCTTATCAGTGGAGATATTTCATGTCTGAGAAGCTCTTCTTGTCAAAAAAGTAAGTTCTTATCTGGGCTATTATAAAATTGATATTAGTATAAAATTCTTCAAGACTGTTATGTTCATGGTTGCTTGGTTCAGATCCGTACCAGTTCCCCAAATATATTTTGAAGGGTTTTTCCTCACGCTTGAAACCATGTACTGAATAATGAATCCGTTTTAAGAGATCCTACTTTATATCTAAGTTTTAAAATTCTCTTATGCTACACAATTTTGCAGTTATTAAATCATTTGACAGTTTCAAGTCTTTCTTACAGACTTGCAGTCTTTAACTTGACTGGGCTCAAACTGTGTTTCAATTTTTTGTGTGTGGAATTGAGGGTCCCTCCCTTGCTTGAGGCCCCCAAGATAGGAAATTAATTGTAAATGCTTCCAAAGTTATTAATCTTTCTTATCTAATTTATGTCTTAGTAAACATATCAATTTTTAATAAATCCTCCAAATTTTATCTTTCTGAAGTCTGCAGAATAATGCTAATGCACTGGGATTGAACTTTTGTTGTTATGATCCATTTATAGCCTTTATGTAGTTGTATGGCTATCTAACAGTGCCATAAGTCTCATTGGATATAGTAACACATGGGGGCACCCTCCTAATAGTACTAAACACAAGAATGAGCAGTGTCCATGAATGAGTCTCATTTGGCTTGATTCTGCACCAAATGAAACTGTCTTATCGCACGCTCCTCCCCCCATCCAACCCCCCTCCCCCCCGGCGGGAAAAAAAGGAAAAATAATATTTTTCCTTATATAATTTGCATTAATATTAATTTAAATATGTTTATAATGTTCAGCTGTTACTAATCCATTTTTCCTATTTCCCTAGTTGTCTACTTCCTCAGTATAAATTGTGGCGGAACAGAAGTAACTATAAATGGAAATACATATGATGAGGATATAGAACCAGGTGGAGCTTCAAAATTCCTCAAGAAAGGAACTTGGGCATTTAGCAGCACTGGTAACTTCAAGGATGATCACAAAACGGACAGTTATATTTTGAAAAATTCCTCCAAACTCTCTATGGCTAATCCTGAACTTAACATGAATGCACGCCTTTCTCCTCTGTCTCTTACTTATTATGCTTTTTGTCTGGGAACTGGAAATTACACAATAAACCTCCATTTTGCGGAGATACAGTTCACTAATGATAGTACATATAAAAGCTTGGGAAGGCGTGTATTTGATATTTATATTCAGGTATTTAATGACATTATGCTCTGACCTTCATCAACCAAAGTTCTTATGTTTATAGCTTGTTACTAGCTGGTCACTGACATGTTTAGAATATTGCAGGGAGAGCTAGTGCAGAAGGATTTCAATATTGCACATGAAGCTAAAGGAGTTGGCATAGAAGTCATAAAACAGTTTCCTGCAGTTGTGAATAATAACACTTTAGAGATCCGTTTTTATTGGGCTGGGAAGGGTACAACAGGCATCCCTGAAAGAGGAGTCTATGGTCCTCTTATTTCAGCAATTTCTGTTCATCCTGGTAGGTTTAGACCTTGCATTAGCTTCTTGTAATCAATTTTGGACTGTTGGAAATAGACCATATTCTAACTTGCAAATCCATGTTTATCTACATACTACAAATTCAACATGGTCAAGAAATTCTTTTAGGGTAATGCCCTATGATCTACAATCTAATCATTTATTTAACTATGTGACTAGAGTCTTTAGGGTTTTGGCTTTCAATCAGGATTTTTTTTTGTCTAATTTTATTAGTTTGATATATAGGACCCTAGAATGTGTCAAAAGTCTTATACTATTATTGTGGTGATTAATGCATTCCTTTATCAGTATGTGGGTACAAATGCCACAGAATTCAGATGGAGTGGATTTTATTTTCATTTTGTTTCTTAAAATCTCTATTGGATTCAGGAAAAATTAAGCTGAGAATTTTCCTAGTGTTTTGAAAAACAGTCGTGTTCATAAAAGTGTAGGACTTGAGAAAAGAACGAGTCTTGATTATTTCTTCATTGAAGTCGTTGTAATGGTTTTCATGGAATCTTTTGTGTTCCTTTATGCAGTACATTGTTGGCTGGATCATGATTTTACCCCCTTTTTGAGGCATCTAATGTTATATCTTTTGAACTATTTCTTCAATTAGATTTTAAACCCCCATCAGAAAATGGCAGCAGTGTATCGGTAAGAATAGTAGTTGGAATAGTGGCTGTAGGAGCATTCGTTCTATTTCTGGTTCTGGGTATCCTCTGGTGGAAAGGCTGTCTAGGACAGAAGAGCAGAATGGGACAAGGTATTTAGAATTGTAAATGCATATTGATCCGTTCCTAAGGAAACCTTATATGTTCAGTGAATTGGATTTGCATTGGAGCTTTTTGCATGTGTATATATGCCCTTGATACGCATGCTGGTAGAATGACTTTAACTGTTCAAAACATAATAAAAGATATTTAATATTACCATTTTATGCTGCTAGAATACATCATTTTGCCTGAATGCCTGTTGTAGGAATTGACTGCATATGGGCGCTTTAGAACTCTTGATTTTATAACATCTGCTCAAATGTTTTGTTAAAACCTTAAAAAAGTGTACAAATTTTCAATTTTCCTAGATATAATTCATATGCAAATTTGATTCTTCTACAGATCTAAAGGGTTTAGACTTGCAAACTGGTTTGTTTACCTTAAGGCAAATCAGAGCTGCCACCAACAACTTTGATGTTTCCAATAAAATTGGAGAAGGTGGTTTTGGTTCTGTTTATAAGGTATTTAACACTAAATTTAACATTGATATATTCTATTTGAACTTTCATTATTTAGTTTTGACTAAAAAAAAAAAAAAAATCTATCCTTGTCGCAGTTTCTTCCTTCTTATGTTAAGATGTTAGAAATTATGTTCTGACAGGGCCTTCTATCAGATGGTACAGCAATTGCAGTAAAGCAGCTTTCTTCCAAATCAAAACAAGGAAATCGCGAGTTCGTGAATGAGATAGGCATGATTTCTGCTCTTCAACACCCTCATCTTGTTAAGCTTTATGGATGTTGTATTGAAGGAAATCAACTATTGCTAGTATATGAGTACATGGAAAACAACAGCCTTGCTCGAGCTTTGTTTGGTAAACATTTACTTTGTACACTTGATGTTTTTGGTATTTGTATTTACATGCTGTAAGTAATGTACATATGTATAATTGACGATTTTCTATTAAATCTGATAATTTAAGGCTTAGAAGAATGCCAGTTGAAGTTGGATTGGACAACAAGGCATAAGATCTGTGTTGGGATAGCTAGAGGTTTGGCTTATCTTCATGAAGAGTCAAGATTGAAGATTGTTCATAGAGACATTAAGGCTACAAATGTTCTGCTTGATAAATATCTTAATCCTAAGATATCTGACTTTGGTTTGGCCAAGCTTGATGAAGAAGATAATACACACATAAGCACCCGCATTGCTGGAACTTAGTGAGTTACTAACTTTGTTAATTTCTCTTTTATGAATATTATAAAAAAGTTCTGATTATACAATTTTATTTATATAAGGGAAAAATAGGCTTTTTTTGTAAGAGAATATCATAAGGATAATGGTTATGTGACATTAAGAGGACAACAACAGCAACAATAACAACCAATTCTTAATCTCAAAATATTAGGGTTGGCTATAGATCCTCATTAGAGTAGTTAGATTTGGCCGGACGCACTTTCTTTACTATCCTTTACTATTTGAAGTCATATTCATTGTTACCTCCTTAATTGACATGTCCATTGTTACTAATTTTACTAATTTTATTTTAGGTCTTCCTCTACATCTTTCTATTCTCTTGACTTGAATCAATTCTCTCTTTCTTATTGGTGCATTAATCACTTTCCTTTCTACACGATCAAAACTTTTTGAGCTAATCTTCCTCATCTTTTCATTAATAGGAACAATCCTGTCTTTCCTTATATTTGCACTTATTTATATTAACACCTTGATTTTAGTTATGCTAATTTTATGAACATATTGCTTCTCAACTACTAAAAATTTGTACCTATAAAAAAACAAAAAACAAAGAACAAAAAACAACTCAACATTCAGTACCATAGAGCATAACTACTCCTACAAAATTTTTCCTTTAACTATTCTACTAATGCTCCTTATGCCCTTCTCTACTTCATCCACAGCACATTTGTATCCTCTTCATTCTCTTCGTCTTTATGAAATTATGAGAAACTAATTCTAAAGACATACCTATTCTTTAATAAGAATGAGATACACAATGATCATATTTTGTTTCTCGTGTAATAAATTCATACCTTCTTCAATATCAACTAAACCCACATAAACTGTACATGTAGCTGAAGCATGGATATACGTTGATTCTACATTCTACACACAAGAAGCACAATCTTCCAAGTTTATTGACATGGTCTCATTTATGCTATGATCATATAATAATCACTTTTGTAAATTCGATTATATAATAGGTGCACCATTTATGTGGTTAAATCATAGACTACTATTGTTATGTATCATGTTCGTTGTAGTAATTAGAATGAGATACACAATTATCAAATTATATGGGCGAAAATCTCATTTTGGTATTTTGTAAAGATAGTTTTCTGTATTTTTCATTATTTAATAGTATAAAAAAAAAGAGTCAAAGAAAAACTATTTTTAGTCAATATAAAAAGTAAGCTTATTTTTAGAAATTGTTTTTCACTATTTTTTTTTTGGCAAAAAACTTTATCTCATAGCAAGCTAAATAAGGAAAATTAGGAGATTATTTTTCAACTTATTTAAGGTTGTTACCAAATATAGGAAAATGAGATTATTTGATAGAAAATGCTTTTTGAAAAATGACTCATTTTCTAGAAAACATCATTGCTGAAACAAACAGAGCGTCATTATTAATTTGGTCCATATATTTTGGTAGCAATCAATTTAGTTCCTGTTATTTCACCTTGTAGTCAATTTAGTCCCTGTTATTTTCAATTTGTAGTCATCATGGGTCCAAATTTGGGTTTTTTTTAGTTATTGAGTTGATGTGTATCTACCGAAGTTGGAGATTGGTAAATTTGATTTGTGTTTTTGTATTTGGTTGCCATGAAAGTTCAAGAAAATGCAAGAAAAGCGATGATTTGACTGTGGGGACTAAGTTGACTATATTTTGAAAATAATGAGGACCCAATTGACTGCTACCAAAATATAGGGACTAAATTTACAATAACCCCCAAATGTATAGACTGAAATGGTATTTTCACCTATATATGTGTCTGGTATAATAAATTCATACTTTTTTTTATTTTTATTTTTTATCATCAGTTATACTCACACAAACTCTAAATGTAGCAGGAGAATGAATATATAATTGTTCAGACAAAACTTAGATACAATATCTTAGGTGCCTTCCTAATATTCAGCCATCTGTCTACTTAACTTAATATTCAGCCATCTGTCTACTTAACCAAAACACTATATGGCATTAACTCCATCTATTTCTTTCTTCTTTTTTGTTTTCCCCTCTATCTGTTAACACCATATACACAAAAACACGAAAGAAACCCCAGAACCCCAATCTCTCTGACTTCTCAGTTCTCACCCTCAATCGCTAAATTCTATGTTTTTGAAGAAATCAAGCTCTGCTGGCTTCTTTCTCTCTCCCTTTTAAAAAAATTGGTCCAAGACACCAACAATCACCCAATATAAAAGGTAAACTCTGAAGTTCAATCTGACCAAATTGAAAAGAGGTAACGAAAGTGCCCAAGTCTACCGCTTTAAGAATCCAACATAGCTAAACTAAAAAAAATGGAACACATAAAGAAGTCATGTGCCCAAACCCAGAACAAGCATTGCAGGCATTGAACTTACATTGGAGAGCCGATAACTGATTAAAAAAACTTATACTTTTTGGGAAAAATGATGTCATCCACTAAAGATTTCCAAGTTCACTGTCAACAATTTCTAGAGATTGCCCCTATTCCCCAACCGCATAAAATAGACCCTACAATGAGAGAAGGGATGGGTATGAACAGAGGAAGGACACCAAACTTACCCTAATGACTTGATTTCTAGGTCTCCTTCCAATTTTGATTGCCAACTAAATCTTTTGAGTTCCACCTCTAATTTAAGATCCAAGCCTACCACCACTCCTATTAGGGAAACCCTACCAAAAGGTGCTTGATTCCTGCTAAAGAAGGTACGAGGGCTTGATTTGTTACTAGCAAAGAGATAAGAGAGGAACTGAAAGAGGAATCGTTTTAATGGGAAGGAGTTGAGTTTTTCTCACGGAATGGGTTTTTTTGATTCTCATGGGGAAACAAAAGTCGGATGGTATTTACATTGTTTAGTTTTTTGGTTAAGTAATTTTAAGAGGATACCTAAGGAACCATACTTAAGGTACTTTATCTAAGTTTTTTCCTGATTGTTCTGTGTCCTACACACAACAAGCACAACCTTCGAAGTTTCTTGACATGTTCTCATAAATGTCAGCATTATCACATATTAATCATTTTGGTGTAGTTGATTGTACTCATCAACCATCAACGTACTGTGTGTTTGCCAAAAACCTAAAGTTTGCCAAAAACCTAAAGTAATAAGCATAAGGGATTTGTGATTAAACACCAAAGTCACGTTTGAAATAGAAGACACATAGAGAGAGTTAGAGAGTTCTATGTGTTATAGCTTATGACGCTATAGTGGTGTGCCATTTTATAACATGTTGACTTGTTGTAAGGAGGTGTTAAGGGATCCCATATTAGGTCAGTTTAAGTTTGTTTATGGATTTATGTATTCGTTAGACTTCTCCACCTACTAGCTTAATCCTTTCTAAAAAAAACCTTAATCCTTTTGGTGTATTGGAGATGGAAAGCATGCGGTCTGCCAAGAGGGTGAGTGGGATGTTCATGACTTGGGTCTCTCTAGCCGATATCTGGTCAGCTGGGAGCACGGTTTCACCGTTGAAAGCTGCCTCTAAAATTAAGGAAGGTGGTGGTGGTTTACTTGAAACCGACCTCATCTGAGTTTTTTATTGGGTATGAAGTTGGGGTAATTAGCACACAGAGAAGAAATTGTGCATAGGTAGTTATTATGGAATTGGAAAATTCCATCGGTTTTGTGAGGATTTAGAGCTGGGATTTGTCATCCTTAAATCCTAGCTTAAAATTAATGTGGGATGCAGATGTGTCAAGAAGCAGAATACGTCTACTTCTAGAAATTAAGAAACAAAACATGTTTGCTTCTGAAAATAACCTTGAATTTATGAAGGTTCCTTGAATCCACAAGGGTCTTCGAATGCACAAGGAGAAAGGGTCTGGAATCCACTAGAAAATAGAGAGACAAAAAGTCTGAATTTTATTGATTGAATAATTGTTTAAAAAACGTTTACAGACTTAAGGGCCTATTTAAGGGCTCTGTAAAACTTGAGTGATAAGAAAATATATTCTAAAATAACTCCTAATTAATACCTAACCATAACAAGAATCAAATTTGACATAAAAAACATTCAAATAACCTAAAACCAAGGAAATAAATCACCTAAACCTAAAATAAAGTTTTCACATAAAACTACCAAAATTAAATTGTAGATTCTGCCCTACATCAGACCCCTTCACTTGAAACAAACTCGTCCTCGAGTTCATCTTTGAAATTTGAAATCTTCCGCTCCAAATAAACAAATACTTTGAATGCTTGAGCCCTTTGATCTTCTTTCCGTACCTGCAAATCATCTATGGGATAAACAAATCAACTTTAATTTCTTTTTCCTTGGTCTTCATGTAGTTGTAAAGATTTGCCAAATAAGAACTAACAATTGAATCTAATTTACCAACCTCAATAAAATCAATAAACTTCAGTGTATCACTCACCACCAAAATAAAAGGAGCTTGAGCGTTGCAATTATCTAACCTGACTTCATCGAGGTCGTTGACAACTTTCTCTATAATTTCTTCCTCAATGGTCTATACCATCTTAACTTCAAGATCCTTCTCTATAATAGGATCTTCAGATTCTCCTCCACAATAATCTTGATTTTAGGATCTTCTTCCCCAACAAGAACAATATTTTCTTCAACATGAAATTCTTCTTTTAATGGTGGAATATATGACTCTTCAAAATAATTCAAGTATGAACTTTTTGGCCAATAATAATTTTGTTTTTTATACGACAAAAGTTCATCACAATCCAGAGGATAATATTTGATAGCAAGCATCTTTTTCATCCTTTGGCCATGAATGAATTTTGTCTTTACCTTGTTGAATTCTATTAGATTATACTTGTTCCCACCAAAGTAAGGCATACTTACTAAGTTTATACAAAGCAAGTTCAATTTTTCTCTTATAACAAATATTCTCATAGTCAAATAAATCCTCTAGATCAAGTAACCAATCAAGAAAATATTCTTTATGAAAATAACCATTAAAACTTGCAATTCTTTTATAAGGCCTATATGAAATTTGCTTACCAATAGGTTGTTTGTGAGTTATGTCTCCGCGACAGTTATCCCTATTGTTTCCATGCTTGAGCGACGGCATCCTAGCAAAGATATTTGTTAGTTTTAGCTGTACGTTACGTAATACTTGCTAAGTTTTCTGTCACCGAAATTGCTACTGTCTCATACATTAGCTATCAGACCAGGATAAGTCAAGGCTTTAATATCAACTGATGCGAGATGCGGAAGTGTTAAGAAGTAGAACATGTCTACTTCTAGAAAATAAGAAACAAAATACGTTTGCTTTCGAAAATAACCTCAAATTCACAAGGGTTCCTTGAATCCAGAAGGAGAAAGGGTCTGGAATCTACTAGAAAATAGAGATAAAAAGTCTGAATTTTATTAATTGAATATTTGTTTAAAACACGTTCACATACCTAGGTTCCTTTTTATGGGCTCTGTAATACATGACAGACAAGAAAATATATTCTAAAATAATTCCTAATTAATACCTAATCATAACAGGAACCAAGTTTGACCTAAAAGCATTAAAAACACCTAAAAACAAGGAAAGAAATCACCTAAACTTAAAATAACGTTTTTTACATAAAAATACCAAAATTAAATAATTACAAAAATTAAATTGTAGATTTTGTCTTACATCAAAAATCCAATTGGAAATTTTAAATTCCCGCACCAGAATTTGTAAATATTGAATTCTAAATCCCCACTTAAACCCAAATGTTGGCTATGATTGATGCACCCAAACACACATTATCTTTCTCAACTTGCCCCTCTCTCTCTAGAAAATGCAAGTATTCATTTTCTTGCATCAGAAATGGTCCATTGATACAGACAGTCAATAAGAGTTGGTCTAGTTTTGATGTAGGGCCTTCTTGCCACATTTCATTGGTTACTTTATTTATTCCTGAGTCTTTGAAGTTTTTAGGTTAGAAAGTTGTTGGTTCAGTTTTAATTAAGTATATAAGGGCAACTAGGTAATTTACAAATTTTCTGGAATGGGTTGTCATTGGCTGTTGGAAAGGCCCATGAGTCTTATTTTGTGTTTTGAGTCCTTTTCCTATTTGGTTTTGAAGTTCTTAAAGTGTTCTTTGTTATTAATAATCCTAATCTTTATAGAATTAGGTTATTTAGGAGTCGTAGTCCATCTAGAAAAGGTTTTGATAGTAGCTTATATTAAGATTTTATTGTAGTCAATAATATTCATAATGAAATTGATTCCAATAAGTTTCCCGCAGATTATTTTAATCTTTTAGAGTGTGATTGACTTCTCTAACTTAGCGTGATTGGCTGGGGTTTACCTTTCTTTAAATCTTGTTTTATTCACGGTTTTAACACCAAACATCCATCGACATCAATCCTAATTTAAGAACCCTTCAAAAGCTCATCAAGAAATCCAATTTAGTGTTGAATTCCTAAAAATCCTACATCATGAATGCAAGTTTTCTTTCATTCCCCCTCATGCTATTCAATTTTGGTCTGGTTTTTTTTGTACAAATTCCCTTTAGATTGCATCATATATGAAAAAATTCCCTTTAGATTGTTTTTTTAGCGTGCTAGAGTAGTAACAATTAAACTTCTAAAGGTCATATAGGTCACAATTTTGGGTCACTTAACACTTATCAACTTAACTTATCTTTATACCAAAAAGACATGGACAATGCCATGTACATGAATATGGATAACATCAACCAAAGGATGTTCCTACGTTGTATATTGTGGTCAACAAGTAAACACTCAAGCCAGTCTAAGAAATCCCGCATTGTCTTGTCTTGTATCATTATAGCCAAAAACAATCTGAAAGAAAGTCCTTCATTTCTTTTCACAGTCTTGAGACTTATCTAAGAATTTGTTCCATTGCTAATTTGCTACTACATCAACAAAACCAACAGCATGCTGTTATCGATGTCAACGTCTCACTGAGAATATTGTCTTTATTTAGGAAATTTTAATATAATATTTGTAAAGGTTGCAACTCTAGAGGTGGCTGGACTATGGCTTATGGCACCGTGAGTTTGGTTCATGAAGGTTTTGTTGGCTTTCCGAAGCATTTCTTCTTGATCTTCAACCTGTTGAGACCATTTTCATCTTACTTTTACACAGGTTTTTATTTAGGAACTTCATTGATGAATTCGCAAATGCTTCATTACATGACATCAAACTCACAAGAATTTTGATTGCTTAAAGGAAAGTATTAAGGAAACACATCTAGAATAGAAGACATTCAGGGAAACTATTTATTAATGAAGGAAGAAAACGAGAGAAAAATCAAGGGAATTTTCACACGAAGTTAGGTTTGAAGGAAATGGGTGAGAAAACAAAAGGGGAAAAAAAAAAAATGTTTATAGTAAAATTTTAATATTTAGCTTAATGCAAGAAAAATGTTTTGAGTATCCTCCAATTCAACTCTGTTGAAATATTGCTATAATAAGCATTCATCTACCTATAAAAAAAACAGAAGGGGAAAATATTGAAATATGCTTGTCTGAAAAAGTTGTGCATAATTTTATGTTATTGCAGTGGATATATGGCACCTGAGTACGCAATGCGGGGTTATTTGACTGATAAAGCAGATGTTTATAGTTTTGGAGTTGTTACCTTGGAAATTGTTAGTGGGAGGAGCAACACTAGTCACCGACCAAAAGAGGAACCTTTTAATCTTCTTGATTGGGTAAGTTTGATCTTTTACTCTTTTCCTTTTATTGCTTTTTATTGTAGTTTAATTTTTATTTCGACTCTATATGTTTGGGAAAACACAAATTAGGGCATGTTTAATATATACACGAGTTTATAGATGTTTAAGGCCATTTTGATTTATGCCAAATATGTTTAAAATATTGGATTTGAAGCCCTACTATTAGATATTGGTTTGATTCAAGCCCTTCCACCTATATTCATTATTGAGACTTAAGCTCAAAAAGCAGGGGCGGTGGCACTTGTTGCTCAGGGGGTTCCTGACTTCAAAAAAAAAAAAAAAATCTATATATTTATATATAAATGTTTTTTTATTAGTTTATTTTATTCTTAAAAATATTTTTGCATACATTGGTTGAAATCTTGCACACCCTAATTATAGATCAGTACAACCTAAAACTAAACAACAATTAGACATTTAGTGTATTATTTATGTTAGTACGTAATTGAAGAATAAAAATAGTAAAGTTAGCAATTGTTCAAATATTTGATTGGTTAAGTAGACACTTAGTGTAATATTTATGTGTGGATGAATATGAATTTGTGGGTTAATATATAATATAGTGTCAGTAGATTGCATTTTGTCATTTTAATTTAAAATAATTTTATAAAAATAATGGCAACTGCATAAAAATAAATAAATGTTATTTAAACTTAACAAAATAAAATGATCACACCTAGCCACATTGACAATAGATAATAAAAACTAATAATGAACTATTATGTAATGATTTTAAAATATGAAAACTTATAGAAGATGTAAAATTTCATATATTTGCATTTTTTTTTTATGATTCGATATATTTAAGTTTTTTTATATTAATTTTTTTTAATTTAAATTTCTTAATGGCCCAACTGAAAAAAATTCTTGGAGCCATCACTGTCAAAAAGACAATTTTAATGCACCAAAACTATGTCATTTTGTCTAAGTCAAGAAAAAAGGTCCATATCCAATTTAATTTTCTATATTTTCTTGCAAATAGCCTTGTAACTCTACAAGTAGTTATTAGCGTTTTTAACGAAGACACTTATAGCATGGTTTTAAGAAAAGGACTGGACTGGTTGGTTCAACTGATTCAATAGTGAACTAGTGCTAATATGGGTTAGGATATGCACAAAAACCAGTAATGCATAAAAAGTCCGCTCAAAATTGGAGAACCAGTGGTTTAATTGTTGGAATTGGCAACCAGGATGGTTGAACTGGTTCTGAGTGAAGAGAGATTTTTCAGGTCTGATCAGATATTTGGTTGACGATTTGAATGACTGAAGTGGTTAAGGAGAACACAGAGAATAGGAGAAGATATATCTTGGATCTAAACGAACAATAACTGTAACAAATTCGTTGGAAAGGAATCTCAAGACTTGGATTTGAAGTTTGCGACGTGAGTGGTATAGTTGCTAGTATTATTCTTTGCAACTTATTTGTTACATTCTAGACTTCAAACTTTAGATGGCTCTATAAAATATTTTTATTGTGTGGCTCTTTTTTTTTTCATCATTTGTACGGCTCTCTTTCAACTTACAATACACGGTACAAGTTATAATCATAATAAAAAAATGCCTAAATTCCATTAACTTATCTTGAGATTTAGGTTAATACTAACTAGGTTTAAGATATTTCAAAACCGATTAATTTGGTCTCTAAACCTAACTTAGTCCCTAAACACTATTAGGCATATTAGTAATTTTTCTCCTCTCTTATGGCTTGTTTTGATTGAGGGGGAGAGGGAGGGGGAGCAAGGGGTAGTAGAGTAGAGTTGACCGGATATTAGGCTAATTTCAGGCCAACTATACTTTACTCTTCCTCCATTTCCCTTAATTGAAACTAACCATTAAGGACCAAATTGGGTTTAATTGGTCAGTTTTGAAATGTTTTGAACTTGTTTGGTATTAGCCCCAACCTTTAGAGTAGGTTATTGGAACTTATCCCATAAAAATAAAAATATAAAAAGAGAGAGAAAGAAAGAAGAAGAAGAAGAAAGTGCAAACCATTTGGTTATTCTCCCAACTAATATTATATTATTATCCCATAACTGTGCCAATAATTTTATTGTTTTATATATTTTTTTTGTTCAATTACTCCTAAAAGGTCTTTCTTTGTTTTTAGATTTTCTTTGTTAAAACATTTGGAACATAATATTGCTTCCATTTTTTTTAATATAATATGATGGAAAAAGTCACTCACAAATTATTTTAGTTATCTAAAATATTTTCTAGTAAATATTATTAGTTATATGAATGTATAATTTATTTGGTCAATTTAATAATTATTTATTAAATTATTTATGACTTTACCAGTTCGACCTTCGTTGGACTAGAGAATTAGGAACTACTCCCCTTTTCAGTTCTTTCTCTAATCTAGTTTTTAAAACCATTGTTTAGTTCAAATCCCCTCTAGCTCTCAATTTGGGTTAACTGAGTCGAAGTGACATCACTAATCATGATGACCACGATTACAACACTTAGCCGATCAAACCACCAAATCTCAAAATCCCCAAGAGCCTCTCTACAAGATTGACCCATAATCTCTTTGTGCTGCCGAAACTGAGAGCCTTTAGCTATTTGAATCTCACTCTATTTAGATGCCTAGAAACATTAGGATTTGAATTCTTTTCTTTTATTTTTGATTTTTTAGTTTTTATGTATTTCTTTTTTTCAAAAAATATTTAAATTTTTTTTGTTAGGCTATTTAATTTATATGAAATAATTAAAATGACATGTCATGATTTTGTTGGACCATTTAGTTTCACATGACAAGCATAAGTGGTATTTAATGGCTGGGAAGCACGGGTGTGGCGTTTGGGCCGCTGCACCCGCGTCGGACGTGGCCCGACGCGGCGACGCCGCTGCCTGCGCGTCCGTGCCGCGTCGGGCAATAAAAAATTAATTTTTTCGGTGCGATTCAGGCCGACGCGTGCGAAATCGGGCTGACGCGCGCCGAATAGGCCTGAATCGGTCCGTATCGGGCGCAAAATCGATACCGGCCGATACTGACTGATATCGGCCGAAATCGGACAAAATCGGCCGATACGGCTGAAATTCAAAAAAAAAAAAAAACCTAGGTGAGCAACGCACCGTTTTACTTGGCCCAAAAAAAGAAAAAAAAAGAAAAAGAAAAAAAAAAGCAAACGTTTCGTTTTGGGAAAAAAATCAAAAACCCTTATATGCTTATAGCCCTCACAGATCACTCCCAGCCAAAACCCTTATATGCTTATAGCCCTCACTGTTTTGTTGATGTATCTTTTATTTTGTTTTAGTTTCAAACTTGTGAGTTGTATTTTAATTTTCGAACATCATGGAATGTTTATATAATGGAGTTGTATTCTAGTTATTATTTACTATTGTTCTTAAATTTGGTATATGTTTATATAATGTGAAAAAAGTATGTTTAGCAATATATTAAAAATATAAATAAAAATATTTTTAATAATTTTTTAATTGCCGCACCCCGCCACACCCGCACCGTACTTTTTTAGAAATTGCCGAGTCCCGCACCCGCACCCGTGCTTCATAGTTTAATGGCCACATTATCAAAGGGCATGGATGAAGGAGCTTATATCAAAACACTAAATAACATTAAAGGTTCAAATCTAAATTTTTAAACATTAGAGAAAAAAATCTAAATGATCCCATACTCTAAGGGCTCAGTTTACAATCTAAAATTTTGATGGTCACATTTTCATTTAAGGCTAATTCCATGTCGATAAAAAGTAAATCAATGTTAAGAAATTTAACTCTTTATTTTACTCACTTATTCCTAAATTCTTCTTTCTTATTTATATACTGGCTAAGTATATGTCAATATGTCTTTATTCCCAATGTGGGTGTAGATTGTTGACTAGTAGCAAGTTTAGATGTGTCTACAAAGAGCCTTGTAGTTCAATTGACATCTCTTTGTGTTTCCAACAGAGACATCTAGGATTTAATCTTCATCCCTCATTTATAAATTATCGAATTTATTAAAATAAAATTTGAAAGTTGAACTCAGGTGGCAAGATTTATAATTCTTTGTTTTTATGTTCCTGTCTCTAGGCACACCTTTTGAAAGAGGAAGGGAATTTAATTAAGCTATTTGATCCAAGGTTGGGCTCAGACTATAGCAAAGAAGAGGCGATGGTCATGATCCATGTGGCTCTCCTATGCACTAATGTTTCTTCAGCAGCTAGACCCACCATGTCTTCAGTTGTGAGCATGCTCGAAGGCAACATTATTGTTCCGGATTTGGTTTCAGATATGAGTTTATTACATGATGAAATGAAAGCGAAGGAACTGCAAAAGTACTATCAAATCACTGAGGAAATCAATATGAGTGAGAGTTCGAGGCGAACAATGTCAATGGACGGCCCGTGGACTGCTACTTCTTCATCTGCTGCTGATCTCTACCCAATCAATCCAGATTCTGGTCTCTTGGAGAATAGATTTTAGAGAATCTTAAAGGTTTCTCATCATTTCTTAATGTTACAAATGATTTGATGCCTAACTATTTTAAGAACCATGAAGTTGAAATCATAGCACTTTATATTTTTGGTTATTTTTTCAAAACTCTCAGAGGAGAGCGAGACACAATATTGATAGATGGTGGAATTCCCTTGCAAGATGAGGATGATAATAAAAACTAGCTTCCTTACACAAGAAAAGTGCATGTTCAGAGGCTTTTGCCATTTTTTTTTTACATGATTTTGCAATTAAGAATTTGAGAAAAGTTATTGTTTTGATAAAAGAGAAAAATGTTTTGACTATTTTAACATTAACCCTGCATGGTCTAGAGGCTAGAACAGGGAGGTGTTTGACAAGAGCTGTACTAAACAAGGCTCCACATTAGCTACAGCCCTATGTTTATTTCCTTAATGTTCTGCCTTACCCAATTGTTGTTAGACCATGTGTGATGCTCCAAGTTGATTAAATATTGACTGGGTGTGTTGTGTGAGTGTGTTTTGACTTTTGAGTCCTACATCAGGCATATGTTTTTTAATCTAGGTTTTATTAACAACAAAAATGAGTCACCACCATTGATACTGGAATTGTAAGGGAATACTCAAACTAAATAACGTCGTGCATCCCAAATATCAAATAAGAGATTCTCTCAACTGATTTAAGAGTTGGATTTTGAATATGCAATTGATTATCCATCCAACCTCCCATTGATTTTAAAATTGTCAATCTAACATTTCATAACTTGAAGTTTCAAGCTCCATTCCTCTGGTTTCAAGGTCCACTCCTCTAGTAACAAAAGTGTAGAGGCTCTGCTAGGAAAGGTTTAAATTTTGCTCCAAGTCAATTTAAGAAAATGTGCAACATTGTAGCAAGAACAAGGTTTATAATTAATAGAAAATTCCCACAAGTCAGTAAACTCAAGACAAATTTAAGGTCCTCATTTTTTTTTAATACCAACTCAATTAAAATTTGATTCTAAATTTAAGACTTGGATTGTTAAGTTCCATTCTATCTTCCAGAATCAACAAATGTGAATTACCACAATTGTTTTTTAATCACCACAAATTTTTTTTCCTGTAAATTCACAAAGTGCCATTAAACTATATTTCAGTGACGGAACTAGGTTAGGACTGAGAGGGGCCATGGCCCCCCACCCCCCAAATTTTCTTTGAAAATTCTTAGTATATATATACACAGAAAATTGAAAATTTCCCCAAAATATATATTATTGGCCCCCCTCCTCTTATGAAATTTACAAATTGACCCAACCCTTTTGTCTATTGTCCCAAGAATAATAAGAAAAACTTTTGGACCAACCAAAAATACCAACAAAACATATCATATTTCCAATCTAAACAAATCCAATTGTCCCAAAAATAACAAGAATAACCTTTAAACAAACCAAAATTATCAACAAATTAAGCAACAATCCAATCTAAACAAAAAAGACATACAAAACAACCAAAAATCTAAAATCATAAAACAAAAATCCCCAATTTTTACCCACTTACCACTCGGTGTAGGTCTTGACTCTAAGTCTAACTTCAGCATCTACACTCTACATAGTTGCTCAACGATGGTATGTTGGCTCTCTCTCACTACTGCTTTTTTTTTTCTTTGTATAAAACTTAGATTGTGAAACAGAAGAATAATTTGAGCTTGGCGGTGGAATGGCATAAACCAAGTCAAAGTGTCAGTAGCAAGTGACTATTGTGTGTGTGGTCATTGATTAGTCTCATTGAGTTGGGGTGCAATGTGTTAGGCTATAATTTTTATATTTTTTATATTTGTAGTTTTAAGGAAATATAAACTTGCTAAAGTAGTGGCATTAACCAATTTTGAGTGTTGTGTTAATAAAGTATTGTTAATTTGGGGCCTCCGGCCTTTGTGAAATTAATTAGAGACAAGCAACTAAGGTGAGTGAGTGAAATATATTTATTATTATTTATTATTGTGAAATTGGGGAACTTAATGGACATAATCAAAGTAAAAATTGTATTTAATTTTTTATCTTTTATATATACATAGTAATGCTATGAATACTATAAATTTTAGTAAATAAAAATTACAAATTGATGTGTTATCAATCATAAAACAGTAATTAAAATATTTATTTACTTTGTGTTGAAATAGAACCAATCACATTTATTACTATATTGGTATATGTTTTTTGAGTAACGCTACAAATACAAATTATTTTACAGACTATTAAGGTGGCAAATTCTGACTAGTTCTAATCCAGACCCACAACTAACATCACATTTTTACTTACAATAACATTTAAAAAATGCTAAAGCCACATCAGTAGTTTCTAAAAATGTTGTAAAATAGTTTGTCCCTATAGCATTACTTATTTTTTTGTTGTTGAATTGTTTCAATAGTATATGTTATGAATCCTATATACCTTTTCTTTAATCCCTCTATTCCCCTGTATATTTTATTTAAATTCAATAAAATTATAAGATATGGAAATGATGAAATATCTGAAAATATTAAACAAATAATGGAATGTAATATTAGAATCATTAGGTTTTTATACGATAAAGTATCATGTCTTTATTCATTAAAAAAAAGTCTCATGTCCTTACAAATCAAGAACCTATTAGAATTGTAATCAAATCAACATAATGATTCAAAAAGGATCAAACCTCCCAATTAATTCATTTAGAGATTTTCATCTTTGATTTCATGATCAAAATTTAGTAGGGTAATTACACTAAACCCATATGTGGTTTAGCTCGAAATCATTTTGCCTATATGTGGTTTAAAAATTGTCACTTTACCCACCTGAGGTATGTTCTGTTTATTTTCCGTAACCCACTTCTATTAAAATCAGGAGTAAATAAGTATTTTTGCTCAAATTTTATGTCTCTCTCCTCCCAAAGTAAAAAATAACACAAAAATGCAAAACAAACAAGATTAAAAAGTGGTATTGATCCCTCTCAATTCACATAAATTTTGAACATGGAGAACATACCCAAAAAAATAAAACCCAGACCAACCTACCCAAATAACTGAACAATACAATATTGCCACAAATTGTGTAAAGGGGCTCCTTGGTAATATCGAGACAAATTCAATTTGCACTCATTGTTTTCTCATATATATATATATCAGCCTCCTTTGCCATTTCTGATCTCTCTCTCTCTTTCTCTCTCTCAACGAAACCAAGCAGAAGCTGAAAGAGAGAGAGAGAGTTGGAGAGAAGAAACAGTAAGAAACCAAAGACAGAGAGCTATATTAGCTAAACAATCTCTCTTTCTGTGCCTATTCTCTCTCTCACTGATTTTGCAACCAAAATACTCGGTCTTTTCACATTTTTTTTTTCTCTCACTTTCTCGCCAAGATGATCTCCTTGAATAGAAGCTCTTTCCTGGTAATATAAATCAAACCCATTTCTCTGATCACACTTTTATGCACACCCATTCCACCAAAACACAATTACATCGTTTACATCATCTTCTTCTTCTTCTTCTTCTTCTTCTGGGTTTTCCATGTTATGCTCTTCACATTGGAACATACAAAATTCCTTAACTTTCCCAACTTTCCAATTGTTAATAATTTGGTAATAACACAATTCAAAGCCAAAGAACGAGATTTACTTGTCTGGGTCTTCTCTATTTAGCTAATTCACATTAAAAAAACCACAAATTTATCAAATTTGTTCCTTTTTTTTAATTTAAATTTATTTGATATATATATATATATATATATATATATATATATATATATATATATATATGTTTTTTGGTGGCACAAAACAATACTGGGATATCAGGGTCCTGTAGCTACTCTATCTCTTGGGTTCAGAGAACAGGTCCAGTTTCGGTGAGAGTGGTGGCTTTGGGCTCAAATGGTCGTGCTGGTGAAGGAAACATAGTCGTTTTGGTAGAGAAGAACAAGTTGAAGGAAATGAGAGAAGAGTCAGAGTCACCCTCATCCTTATCAACATCATTTTCTGTACAGGATCTCCTTCAGCGATGTAAGCTGCACTAACCCCACAAATGAGATGAGAAAATCGTGTATATATATAATATATTTGATTGAAACAGGTCATAGTGTATTGTTCGGTTGATTGAAGGGCAATATTGTATTGTTCGGTTATTTGTGTAGGTTAATCTGGGTTTTATTTATTTTTTAAGTATGTTCTTCACGTTCAAGATTTATGTGAATTGAGAGAGAGATTAATACCACTTTTTGATCTTGTGTCTTTTGCATTTTTTGTGCTATTTTTTGTTTTGAGAAGAGAAAGACATAAAATTTGAGCAAAAATACCTATTTACTCCTGATTTTAACAGAGGTGAGTTACGGAAAAGAAACAGAACATACCTTAGGTGGGTAAAGTGACACTTTTTAAACCACGAGTAGGTAAAGTCATTTCGGGCCAAACCACAGGTGGGTTTAGTGTAATTACCCCAAATTTAGTGCACAATAAATCGTAGGTGATTTTGTGATTTAAAAGAATATCGAGTTCTATCTTTTTAGATGATGTAGTTTTAAGGTATTACAAAATGATAATTTTCTTTCCTCTTTTTTGTTAATATTAAATATATGTTAGCTTAGATTTTCATGGGAAAAAAATTGTTTATACCTTAGCCCCCTAGGTTTAAATCTCGATTCTGCCCCTGCTATATTTTAATGTGAAAATTCATATACACACCATGCGCATGATATTACTACAAGAAAAAATGTTTATTACAACCAAAAAAATTGTTGTAATAAACTAAGTAATTGTAATAGTTGATGCAAGATGTTGCTATAAAATTTGAGGTAATAGATTGGGCAACAAAAAATTTCATTGCAATAAACTCTATGTATTTTAATGACAACTTTGATATAATGATATATATGTTGTTGCAATAAAAAATTTACTATTTCGAATATCTTATAGCAATAGACTATTACTTCACAAATTTAGATTGAAAATAATATGGGTTAAGTTATTGCAATGATATATTTATTGGAATTAATGATTGTTTCATATATGTCATTGTAATAGGTTGTAAAATAATTGATATCAAGTTATTGGAATGATATATTTGTTTGGGAAAAATCCTAAACCCTTCAATGTCTACGTGTGAATAAAAAATAAAAGACTACCAAGCAAGCAATATATATATATATATATATATATATATGGAAACAAAAATTTCAGCAAGCACCAATAGAAACACAAGGCCAAAATGGCCCATTAGCATTAATTTTTAAACATTATAATTAGTAGGTACTGTTTTTAAACTATATTTTTTACTAACATCTCGAGTCTAAGAGAGTCGATTTTAGGCTATAAATCGAGTCTCAAAGACTCGATTTTCATGGTCAGATCAAGTCTGATGTGGCATTTTTTCCACGTGGACTCTACCTGAAAATTGAGTATCTGACACTTGATTTACAACTTTCACTTGTTTTTTCTTATTTTCCTTCTCTTTTTTTTTTTTTTTTCCTCATTGCATCTGTCTTCCGGCACAAGGTCAGCCACCACCATCGCCGCCAACTAGCAGCGCGACCCAGGCAACGCTACCCAGGTCGCGCAGGGGTCGTGACCCAGGCCGAGCGACCTAGGTCGCGGCCTGCGCGCCTGGGTCTCGACCTGGGTTGCGCGCCTAGGTCGCGACCCAGATCGCGACCTAGGAGGCGCGATCCAGAGATTTCTGGGATTTTTTTTTTTGGGTGGTTTGTAAATCGAGTCTCTAAGACTCAATTTCTAGGTGGTCACCACGTGGATAAAATGCCACATCATACGTGATAGACCTTGAAAATCGAGTCTTTGAGACTCGATTTTGACCCTCAAAATCAACTCTCTTACACTCGAGATGTTAGAATTATATTTACTTTCACACCAATGCCTACTAACTATATTCTTCAGCAACTGTGACTAATTGCCCATTTTGGCCGAAACACAACCACATGAACACCAGATTTAATGTAGAAAACCCTGCAGTGTAGAGAGGAAAATCACGAGGTGGCTCTGAAAAATATTATCTATGAAAATAGAGATTACAACTCTCAAGTTTATGTCAAACTTGAATTCACAATAATTTGATATGCAACAAATCTCAAGGAGTAAATACAATTTCACCACAAAACCAGTAGCAAAGATCTTCCTCTAAATACTCCAACACTTTGTGGTTGTATCACTCAAATCTCTAAGATTACTCCACCAATTTATCTTCTTGTGTGTGTAGCTTGAGCAAAGAAATTAAAATGTCTCTTTTATCTTTTTCACTCTAACATACTGTATTTTCTCTCTATCACGGGCTGCACCTCGCTGAAGCTCTCTGTGTGTTTCTCTCGAATACTCACCAGAACTTCTCCTCACCAAAGTGGCCAAAAATGACCATTTTTGCTTCAGCTTCTCCCAAGGCCGAATGACTTCTTTTCTTTTCTTTTCTTTCTTTTTTTCTTTAGCGTGTCCAACATGTTTGCTCAACTTTGCATTAAACAGTGGAAAAGGTTAACCAATGCCTAATAACTATTTTTAGAAACATATTATTGGGAGAATGATAAAATAATAAATATTGTTGACAACTTTTTATATTTCTTATGAGAATTGTGTTAAAACTTTCCTATTATGATTTATTAACAACTGCCCTAATTAAGGTCATTTGTTAACATGAACCTTTAACAAAAAGTTGACTTTGGTAGTTTGATAAGTCAAGCTCATTTGAGCTTTGCCCATGCATGTGGGCTGGACCCACACGGTGCTTTGCACCCAACAATATGCTCTTCATGTTTTTCATTGAAGTAAACAATAAATGGCAAATGTTAATAAACACTATATAGTACTTGTTAATGTTAAAATTAGATAAATAAGAGAAAAAAAGGACACTATAGAAGATTGACCCTACAACGTATAAGGCTGGCAAAAAAACTGACATAAAGTTGGATGTTAAGGGGCATCGTTAATACAACCCATTATAAAATAATTGATATCAAATTATTACAATGATATATTCACTGCAATAAAATATCACATGTTATTGCAACGATTTTTTGTAATGCAATAAAGTATTAAATTGTTTATTGCAACCAATGATTATAAATTATTGCAACAAATTATTGTTAATACAATAATTTACCACTTTTAAGTTATTCTTATAACAATTTTTAACTTGTAAACACAATATTGTTTCTAATACCATTATACTATTTTTGTTGTATTAACACTTGATGTAATTGACTTATTTTAATGCAGTTTATGATACTTTGAGGGACAAGACCTCAGGGTGATGAAGTTGAAATATTTACTTTGAAGTCTTTTTGAGTGGAATTCATCATTTCTTTCGTTCTCATAAGCTCCACTGTTGTTTATTTTCTTCTTTTCTTTTCTTTTTTTCCTTTTTGTTTTTGTGCTTTCTTATCATTTATTTCAGTTTCAGACCGTATACCAGCGTTTTTTTTTTGTTGGTTTTTTAATGAAAATGAAAAAAAAAAGGGAGCAAAATAAGGTTGAAACAAACTCAATTGTAAACAGGAGAAGCAGTAAGAAAGATAATAGCCGAATGTACTAGAGACTAGAGAGGTATGGGATGGTTAGTAAACGAACTACAAGAAGAACCAATGGTTTCCCCCTGAATTGCTCTCCCTTCGGAGCACCCACAATAGTAAGAAGAATCTGCATGTAAGAGCTGCTGCTTCAAAAACTGTGGCAGCTTGAGCCTAAGCTTTACTTTTGACAACGTTATTATGATCCACCAGACGTACAAAGAGCTGGAAAAGGTAACGGATCATGTGCAGCGGTAGATATCTCAAGTGATACTGCTCTGCTGGTTTTAGTCTCAGTTAATGCAGCTTGTGCTCCAACCCTCCCACCATCTTTACCCTTACACGCCCCTTGTGAATTCTATACATGAATGAATCTTTTGCTAATGGATTTGGGCTTTGTCTTTAAAGGTTCATTTTAGCTGGGCTGGGCATGTACGAGCTTCTACTTTTTTTGTTGGGCTTTTTAGCTGAGCTGGGTATGTGTGAGATCTTCAAGTAATCAAGTGTGATAATAAAACAACTAAAGCAATTAGGATATTTTAGTTTTAGCAAAAAAAGAAAAAGAAAAAGCTAGGTCATTTTATTTTAGTTCTTTGTATGGTACAATGAAAAGCGTCCAGGCATTGAAATTTACTGCCCCTTGAAATGAAATTTCAAAAGAAATAATGTACGTGGCAAATATAAATTGTTTTTTGGTTAAATTAATTACTATTTATATTTACCAAAGGTGAAGGAATTGAAAATATAATAATAGTAATGAGATTAATTTTACCAGTGGACAGGAAAAGGATGAAAAGACATGCACTAGGTGATCAGTTATTCTATTTACGAGTGTGGTTATACTTTATAGTAGTCTATACACCAAAATAACTTCAAAGCTCAAACCCGCCTGATTTGTCTCGAGGCCAGTCAGGTATACATTGGAGATTACACATGCTTATAAGATGAAAAGAGCAAACTAATAAGTGTCAAGAGCCTTCTATTGTTTTTAAGATTCAAAAATACTTATCTCTCTAATTATTGATTTTTTTTATTTTTAAAATTGATATGCGGCAAGAGAGAGGACGAAAGACCTCTAGAACAGGAGACTGATGGGAGGATAGGCGTTCCAAGCCACCCTTTGGAAGGATTTCAAACTTTGCTCCGCTAACTGCCCCAATCGATCAGGTCCTGATGCAGATCAAGGATGATATAACCTTAACATGGTCGGGCAAGTTAAAAGGGGATCCAAGTAAGAGGTCTAGAGACAAGTATTGCCGTTTTCATCGTGATCATGGTCACGACATATCTGAATGCTATGACTTGAAGCAAGAAATTGAGGCCCTTATCAGATAGGGAAAATTGCAAAGGTTCGTTAGCAAAGAAAGGACAGACCCATCGCAGGAGCAAGCATGTAGAAGGGAAGGCGAGCACCCCAGGCCACCTTTAAGGGACATAAGAATGATTGTAGGGGGCATCGTAACATCAAGCTCGTCTAGGAAAGCCCTTAAAACCTACCTTAAGATGGTTCAGAACATCTAGCCGACAGGTTTCGTTCCAAAGATGGCACGGATTGACAACCCCATAGTTGGGCTCTCAAAGGAAGATGCTCGACGACTCCACCACCCCCACGACGATGCACTTGTTGTTAGCATACAGGTAGGGGATTACAACACTCACCGGGTCCTGGTTGATAATGGGAACTTTGTTGATATCCTTTATTACCTGGCGTTCTAGTAGATGAGGATTGAGAGAGAATGGTTGGTACCCATAAACGCACCGCTCGTTGGGTTCAGAGGAATGAAAGTATACCCCCTTGGTGTGGTTACATTACCCGTGATGGTCGGTGATTACCCTCAGCATATTACAAAGAATGTCACATTTCTTGTCGTGGATTATTCATCCGCTTACGATGCCATATTGAGCCGACCTACCCTCAATTCATGAAAGGTTGTGACTTCAACCTATCACTTGATGATTAAATTTCCGACGGAGTATGAAGTAGGAGAGGTGCGTGGAGATCAAGTGGCAACACACAAGTGCTACATAGTGATGTTGGAGATGGACGACCACTTACAGACTATGAGCATAAAAGAGCAACAGACGGTTGTAGAGGACATGCCATCACGGCTAGGATCGGCACCCTCGCTAGCCCTCTCATTCGCTAAGCAATCACGACACACCTAAGGGAGAACCAAGATGTCTTTGCCTGGAGTCAAGAGGACATGCCAGAATTGACCCTTCGATCATGGTTCACAGGTTGAATGTGTCATCGTCCTTTCCCCTTATTCGTTAGAAGAAGCGGGTGTTTGCTCAGAAGTGAGACAAGGCTATAGCGGAAGAAGTTCGTAAATTGCAGGATGCAGAATTCATCAGGGAGGTGTACTACCCCGACTGGCTGGCCAATGTCGTAATGGTTAAGAAGGCCAATGGAAAGTGGAGGATGTGTGTGGACTTCACGGACTTAAACAAGGCGTGCTCCAAGCACAGCTACCCACTCCCACGGGTCGACATCCTGGTAGATTCAACAGAAAGACATCAGTTGTTAAGCTTCATGGATGCCTTTTTCTGGTTACAACCAAATCAAGCTGGATGAGGCTGATCAGGAGAAGACCTCATTTGTTGCCAGCCAAGGCCTTTTTTGTTACAAAGTGATGCCGTTCGGTCTTAAGAACGCGGGTGCAACATATCAGAGGCTCGTGAACAAAATGTTTGCGCATTAGATTGGGAGGAGCGTCTAGGTCTACGTAGATGACATGTTAGTTTAAAGTCGACGGGAAGACGACCATTTGGATGACCTCAAGGAGACCTTTGATACCCTCTGCTCTTATAACATGAAGCTTAATCCAAGCAAATGCGCATTTGGGGTAACGACTGGAAAATTCCTAGGGTTCATATTGTCTCAAAGGGGCATTGAAGTCAACCCAAACAAGATCCAAGCCATAATAGAGATGGCACAACCTAGGAACACAAGATGTCAAGAGCCTTAATGGCAAGGTAGCAGCACTAAATAGGTTCGTATCAAGGGCAACGGACAAATGCTTACCTTTCTTCTGCACATTGAAGAAGTCCTTCAAATGGACCGACAAATGTTAGCAAGCATTTGAAGACTTGAAATCATACCTCTCTTCCCCACTGTTGCTATGTTTTTCCAAGCCGGGAGAGGAGCTACTTCTTTACTTGGCCGTCTCCTTAGCTGCTATCAGTGCAGCCTTGGTTAGAGAAGAAGACAGGGTATAGAAGCCCGTGTGCTACACTAGTGAGCACTCTAAGGTGCAGAAGAGAGGTATCCCCCAATAGAGAAGCTAGCCTTTGACTTAATAACGGTAGATTGCAAACTCAAACCATACTTCTAGGCCCACACTATAGTTGTTTTGACAGACAGGCCCATATGGAGAGCAATGAGTAATCCTGAAGCTGCTAGACAGCTGGCATTATGGGAGATCAAGTTAAGCGAATTTGACATATAATACCGCCCACGCATTGCTATGAAAGGGCAGGTAGTTGCTGACTTCATCGCAGAGTTCACCAATATGGAAGGCTAGAAGGCAGAAGAGCATCCTCAATGGACTATCCACACGAACGAGTCATCCAACAGGCAGGCTAGAGGAGCAGGTATAGTACTCCACTCTCTAGAAGGAGACGAGATCGAGTGCATGGTTTGTCTCGATTTCCCTACAATTAACAATAAGGCAGAGTACAAAGTTTTAGTGGTAGGTCTGAACCTCACCAAAGTAGCAGGGACCACAAGAATGGTTTTTTATTGCGATTCTTAGGTGGTCACAAGTTAGGTGAACGGTGACTACGAATGCAAAAGTGAACGGATGAAGAAATACCTGGAGCAAGTGAAAAGACGGGCGGTTAACCTTCAGGCCAAGTTCGTTCAAATGGCAAGGGAAGAGAACGAGCAAGCTGACCGCCTTGCCAAGGCTGCATCAGCAGAACACATGCTAATCCCTAGTGAGGTACTTTCTTTTGTTCATCTTTCACCTTTGATAGAGGGCATCGATGTGTAGGAAATTGGCTCGACAGTAACTGGGCCACACCAATAGTTTCATACTTGAAAGATGGCACACTACCTGAGAAAGGTGACGGACGCTACAAGAGATCTATCCTAGGGAAAGCTAGAACCCAATTGGGAAGGACCCTACATAATTGGTTCATGGCAGAGGAAAGACACTTATCACCTGGAGACACTCGACGGACAAAAGTTGCATCATCCATGGAACACCGAGCACCTAAAGAAATACTACTAGTAAATGATGGCATATAGACCACTCCTCATTTCCAGTTTATTCCTTTCTAGTTTTTTATTATTATCTATAGTATTTTTCTAAGCCCAAAGGGTAACTTTTTATTTCTTCAAGAACATTTTTTTGCTTATGCACATATTTATCATAATAAAAGGAGTTTTTTAAATATGTCATGTGTATATACATCAAAGCCACGTCTACAATTAAGCCCGTAACTAGATGGATGCATTCAAGAGGATGCCATAAAATTTATACAAGTCCATAAGTGGACGGGCGCATCCTAAAGGGATGACATGGAATTTATATATGTCCATAAGTGGACAGATGCATCCAAGAGGATGCCATAAAATTTATAAAAGTCCATAAGTGGATGAATGCATTCCAAGAGACCCCTTTGAATTTATTTTTAAGTCCTTAAGTGGACGGACGCATCCCAAGTGGAGCCATAAAATTTAAATACGTCCATAAGTGGACAAATGCATCCAAGAGGATGCCATAAAATTTATACAAGTCCATAGGTGGACGGGCGCGTCCCAAAGGGATGCCATGGAATTTGTATACGTCCATAAGTGGACGAATGCATTCCAAGAGATACCTTAGAATTTATTTTTAAGTCCTTAAGTGGACGGACGCATCCCAAAGGGAGCCATAAAACTTATACAAGTCCATGAGTGGACGGGTACATCTAATCGGTACCTTACAATTTTAAAATTCCCTGAGGGGATGGGTGATCCCCCAGGATGCCTTAAAATCTATACAAGTCCATGAGTGGACGGGTACATCCAACGGGTGCGATGCAATTTGTTAAAGTCCTTAATTGGACAGATGCATCCCCAAATGATGACGCAAAATTTATTCAAGTCCTCCCATGGACGGATGCATCTCAAAGGATGCCTTTAGGAGTTATCTCAAGTCCATAAGTGAATGAACCACGATTATTTGAACTGCCCAACCCTTGACATGAACGGACTATGGTCATCTTAAGAATCTACCAAGTCATGCTTATAAAGCAGACGGATCACTCCTGAGTTAAAAACTGTAAGAATGGTCCAAAACATTCAAACCGACGGATAAAAGATGCGGTATCTTGTAGATAGAGCGGAAGCAAATAAACTTGTAATTTAAAAACCCAAAAAACTTGGGGGAAATGTTTATATTACACAACCATTGTTCTCAAAATGATTTCAAAAAAAAAAAAAAAAACTACAAAAGTCTAGGCTGGTTAATAGGGGCCTCCTCCCCCACTACTTTCTCAGCTGCCTTGACCTCATCAGCTGTATAGGTCTTATCACCAATGGATATAGCTTGTACATCCTGGGGAACAGCTCCTTTGTCACCCTAAGCATCAGGAGTAGGGTTAGCTCCAAAAAGCTCGTCGGTGCCTTTGGACTCGACGAATCTGGCTGGGGTTTGGGCCATGTCATCCAGAGAGACTTGAGACATGTCCAAGTCAGGTAAAAGAGCGTTGACTTGACAGAGGCACTCGTTAAAATTGGCGGCATAGCAGTCGCCAAGCTCGGCAAGGAATCCATCGGAGTTGCGAAACTTTGTCTCTCTGTGATCAAGCCTTTCCCAACCCCGTGACGAGAGGCATGGGGCAGCTTAGTGGGTGGAGGCGTCTCCTTGATGGTTGTGGTAATTACCAATCTAGACTTTTTTTTTTTTTTTTTTTTTTTTTTTTTTTTTTTTTTTTTTTTTTTTCAGGACGGTCAACTTTGTCCGTCGTCTTTTTCTTCATGACCAGTTTAAGTATGCCTGTCCCTGAAGTAGGAGGTACCGCCTCCTCTTGTTTCTGTTAGGATTGGTGCCCTTAAATCCTATTGTATGATGCTATGTATGACATTATGTATGGCTTAATGTTTTGATTAATAAAGTTGTTTTATTATTATCTAAAATAATGGTAACATGAATATTGAGACTTTATCATATAGTCCATGAGATGCATAGGATGTGATTTATGTAATTTAGTCACAGAAGATATAAATCATAAGTTCTTTATAAACTCAGAATTATAGTTCATAATCGGTGATGAAATTGAGCATTTTATCTGTGAAGACTATAACATATCAACTAAGATGATTTGTCTTGATCATGGAAGTGGAGACTTTTAATTGGTATGTTGATATGTTTTAAGAGTTAAGACATATTGAACTGGACCATTGTGAGATTTATTATTATCCTAACGACTGTCAAATGAATAATAAATTTCACGACTTTTATTTACATGAACTCTTAATCCTGAGAGAACAATAGACCTGATCATGAAGTGTATGTTGCTTTGATATATTAGGAGTGAGATCTAAAGTCACGATCAAAACCTCAGTATCTTGGGCAGCCACATTTAGTGTTGATGGAACATATATTCTCAAGATGGAATTCATAATCTCTTAACGGAGATACAAAATATTCCCTTGAGATAAGTTTAATGGGTTTGGTTATTCAGTGTGTTAGGCCTAACCACTTTAGTAAGAAGTTACTAAAGTATATATTTATGGAATTGGATTTCATAGATATATGATGAATAACATAAAGGATTAAACCGGGTACTCAAGGATAAAAGATGTAGTAATCTTCAAAGTGGCAATCTATTTTTATGACTTTGTATTACTACGAATATTTTATGAAGGGGTTGTATGTACAATAAAGTCTTGGGATATAATTTATAAATAGGGCCTAGAGTGCAACTATATTTATATAGTGGTATTAAATATAGTTAATGGTAACTTTGGACTTGTTAAGAGTTGACAGAAAAGCCCAAGACCCATTGGAGCTAGTGTCTTATTGGTTCATTTTGGTCCCACTCCAAGCCACACACACTTAAGCCCAATTGAAATGGCCCAAAAGGCTAGCTCAATTAGATAATCAGTTAGATATTAAGGGAGAAACATACAAAATTTTGTAAGGAACAACACTATCGTAAAATGGTGTGTATGTGAGTGTGAGACACTCTATTATTCTCCCTTGGAAACTGATTGAGAGACCATACTTCTTGGGCTTAAAGTGGAATTGGGGTGAAGATTAAAAGTGTTCCCAAGTACTTCTCTGATATTTTGTTTTGAATTTCATTGCACCAAGGTACGCTTTCTTGTTTTTGAATTTTGAAATTTACATAATACATGTTAACAATTTCGAATGAAGTAGATCCGTTAATTTTCGCTGTGTATGTTTTGTATGGGATACAAACATGTATTTTTTCAACAATTGGTATTAGAGCAATTTTCAATTTTCAATTTGTATAACATGTTTTGTGAGTTTTGAAATAAGAAACAATAGTTTCATGTTGTTAGAAGATTATGCAATTAATTTTCTGCATGGTTGTTGAAATTATTGTTTGATGAAAACTGATATTGATGTTATAATGTTGTTTAAGTTTGATATTAAGTATGTTAAATTGAACTTTAAGGCTATAGCATCAATGAAATTTAGTTTTGAGATCAATTTCTGTTTATTATGTTCATATGATGGTTGTTTGTTCATGAAAAATTGTTGAAAACTGTTTAAGAAAAATTCTGGAAAATTTGGTTTTCACATGTTTCGATCGATTGAAAATTGCCTTCGATCGATCGAGTGAAACAGGGGCCAATCTACTTGATTCGATTGATAACCGATTCCCAGTCGATCGATCGAATGTTATTTTTTGATTGAATGAGAAGCAATTGAGTACCGATCGAGCCAAGCAGATTTTTAGGTACAAATTTTTTAATTTTTTCAACCGATTGAGGGGCACATTTGATCGATCGAAAGAAGGGAATTTAGAATTTTTCTAAGTGTTTTCAAATGGAAAAAGTGCAAGGTTGTGTGTGATTCGAATACACATGATTTCCAATTAAAAACCTTTATTTTGAAATATCAAATGGGAGAGAGATACAAGGGTTGGATCTCACAACCTTCATTACTTGTTGTATATGCCTCATGATCCCAAAGGAGGGTGTTTACTTTAGAGTACTACAAGGTTGAACTTACCCGTTTAAAATAGTGTGGACAAGCACCTCGTCTTGACGTATATGCCTTGCGATCCCAAAGAAGGGTGTTTTGTTTCATGGTACTACAAGTTTAAACACTATAAGAGAGATGAAATGTGGCTACACATGATTCTAAATAATGGTGTATACTAGACTAAGTGTAATGTTAACCTCCCAAAGGAGCTATGCCATTATTACTTAGAAACTAAAGGCTATACGGCATATTATTAGTGTTTGATAAGAGTTATCATGATAGCACTAATAATGAGAATAATTTTCAAACAATCATAGTGTTTATAATAAAGTTGCTACCAAGGAATTATAGACATGGGATTGGGTTGTCCTTGCATATATTATATTATGGTTTTATTAAAGTTCCATACTATATGTTTATATGCTAAATTGATAATGTCCGGTTTACTTATTATATTTATGTTTATTATTTTCAGATTTCATGGCATCTTTTAGCTCACTTGTTGCTATTCTTAATTAAAACAAACTGAATGGATCCAACTATGTTGACTGGAAAAGAAATTTGGATATTGTTTTCACAGCTGAAGAGCACAAATATGTGCTTACTCAACCATGTCCTAACTTTCCATCATTAGATGCTTCTCTTGAGGAAAAATAGTGATATGATCGTTGGCAGAAATCTAATGAGATGGCCAGGTGCTATATCCTAGCATCTATTTCAAATGTTCTACAGTATCAAATGCAGGATGTAGAACTAACTCCGGACATAATGCTAAGTCTAAAGGAGATGTTTGGTGAGCAAGACCATTCTACAAGGCAAGAAACTATGAGACAGATTTATAATACCAAAATAGTTGAAGGTACTTCAGTGAGGGAGCATTGTCTTAGAATGATTTATAATCTGAATGCATTGGAAGTTTTAGGTGCCGATATTGATAGAGAATCCCAAGTGGATATGATAAGTAACTACCAGAATCATTCAAGGAATTTATACTTAATTATAATATGAATAAAAAGCTTTAGTCATTGTTTGAATTAATGAATGAATTGGTAGCAGCGGAAGGCATTCTTGGAACTTTTAGTGTTGAAGCCAATATGGGTGAAGCTTCTAATTCTCAACCTAAGTTGAAAAGCAAGGGTAAGAAGAAGAAGAAGAAGAAGAAGAAGAAGAAGAACTTCACTAAGCAAGATGGTAAACAAATTGCTTTAGGAGTTGCCAACAAAGGAAAAAAAACCAAAGGAAAGTGTTTCCATTGTGGTGAGAAAGGACATTGGAAGAGGAATTGTCCAATATTTAAGGTTGCCAAGAATAAGGGTATGAAATGTTCATTCCTTCTTGAAATACGTTTGGTATAGAATCTCACAGACTCTTGGTGTGTGGACTAATCATATCTGCAATACTTTGAAGGGGTTCCAAGAGACCAAAAAGCTAAATGAAGGAGAATTATTTCTTACTTTGGCTGATGAAAGCAAAATTCCAATTGTAGCTATTGGAGTGTTTAATTTATGTTTTAATTTTAAAGTTTTAATATTGGAAGACTGTCTGTATGTGCCTAATGTTCGTAGGAATTTAATTTCTGCAACTTATTTAGGTAAACATGGATATTGTGTTATCTTGAAAGACAATGTTGTAATAAAGAAGGATAAAGTTTTTGTCTATTTTGGCAATATTGTGGATGATCTTTATATTTTAACTCTTGATAAGCATAGATTATACAATTTTGAATTAGATAATAACTCTCATGTAAAATCATTAAAGAGATAGCTTCCTTCTACGAATGATGCATATCTTTGGCACTTGCGTTTGGGTCATATTAATTCAAATAGGATTCAAAGACTAATCAAAGATGGATTTTTACAGCCCATGGACTTTGATGGATTTTCAGTTTGTGAATCTTGTTTGGAAGGTAAAATGACCAAACAAACTTTTAATGTAAAAGGTAAAAAAGCCCAAGAGTTGCTTGAATTAGTTCGTACGGATGTATGTGGTCCTATGTCAACTTAGGAAAAAGGAGGTTTTGAGTACTTCATCATATTTACGGATGATTACTCAAGATATGGTTATGTGTACCTAATGAGACGGAAGTCTGAACCTTTGAAAAGTTCAAAGAGTTTAAGGTTGAAGTTGAGAATCAATTGGGTAAATGCATAAAGGCCATTCGATCTGATCGAGGTGGTGAATACCTTCTTGGGGATTTCAAGGATTACCTAATTCAAAGTGGGATTGTATCCCAATTGACTACACCTGGAACTTCCCAACAAAATGGTGTAGCGGAGAGAAGGAATAGGACTCTTTTAGAAATGATTAGGTTCATGATGAGTTACTCAACTTTACCGGTTTCTTTTTGGGGATATGTACTAAAAATTGCAATGCATATTTTGAATTTAGTTCCATCAAAATCTGTTCCAAACAAACCTAAGGAATTGTGGAGTGGGCTTAAGCCTAGTACGAGATTCTTCCACATTTGGGGATGTCCTACACATGTGTTGAAAGGAAAGTCTGATAAGTTGGAAGCTAAAACAGAAGTATGCATGTTTTTAGGGTATTCAAAGGAAACTAAGGGTTATTTATTCTATAATCATAAAGCTAACAAAGTGTTTGTTAGCACTCATGCCAAATTTTTGGAAGATGATTATGTGAATAATTTTAATCCTAGGAGTAAAGTTATTTTGGCTGAAATAGATGAACTTGTAGTTGATCAACCAATGGATGATACTAGGGATGATGTGGCTGTATTAGATACACCACAAGATACTACTCATGAGATGTCTAGTACACAAGTGCCTCATCGTAGTGGGAGAATTGTTTGGCCTCCTATAAGATTTATAGGTTTGGGAGAAACTTGTGAAGCTATCCCAGAAGAGGCTGAATCGGGTCCCTACACTTATGAAGAGGTGATGAATGATATAGATGCACATCATTGGTTCCAAGCTATGAAATCTGAATTAGATTCAATGTATTTCAATCAAGTTTGGGATCTTGTAAAGGCGCCTAACAGCATTAAACCTATTGGTTGTAAATTGGTTTACAAGAGGAAGAGAGGGATAGATGGAAATGTTGAAACCTTTAAAGCAAGACAAGTGGCGAAAGGGTATACACAAAAAGAAGGTATTGACTATGATGAAACTTTTTCACCAGTAGCCATGCTTAAATCTATCAGAATTCTTTTATCCATTGCTGCTCATTATGATTATGAGATTTGACAAATGGATGTCAAGACTGCATTTCTTAATGGCAATCTTGAAGAAGAAATCTATATGATGCAACTAAAAGGTTTCATAGCAAAGAACCAAGAGCATATGGTATGCAAGTTAAAAAGGTCCATTTATGGACGTAAGCAAGTACCTAGGTCATGGAACATCTGATTTGATCAAGCAATCAAATTATTTGGTTTTGAACAAAATCTTGATGAACCATGTGTGTACAAAAGATATCGAGACAAAGTAGTAATGTTCCCAGTGCTTTATGTTGATGATATTCTACTCATTTGAAATGATGTAGGGGTAATGTCATCAATAAAAGTTTGGTTGTCAAGCCAATTTGATATGAAGGACTTGGGTGAAGCTAACTTTATTCTAGGGATCAAGCTTTGGCGAGATCGAAAGAATAAGATGTTAGGTTTATCACAAGCTGGATATATAGATAAGGCTCTAAAACGGTTTAGTATGCAAAACTCCAAGAAAGGATTATTTCCTTTTAGACATGGAGTTCCTCTGTCTAATGACCAAAGGCCTAAGACTCTTGACCAAGAGAATATGACGAGACAAGTTTCTTATACTTCTACAGTGGGAAGTCTCATGTATGCCATGCTATGTACTAGACCGGATATTTGTTATTCAATGGGCATGGTTAGCTGATATCAATCAAATCCAGGACTTAAACATTGGCAAGCTGTAAAACATATTCTCAGGTATCTAAGGAGAACGAGAGGTTATATGCTTGTTTACCATAGTGAAGATTAGATACCTATTGGTTATACAAATTCAGATTTTCAGTCAGATCTTGATTTCAGAAAGTCCACTTCAGGTTGTGTGTTCACCTTGGGAGGTGGAGTCATAAGTTGAAGGAGTGTTAAGCAATTTTGCATTGCTGACTCTACCATGAAAGCTGAATATGTTGCTGCTTGTGAAGCGGCAAAGGAAGCTGTTTGACTCAAGAAATTCCTTTTTGATCTTGGTGTTGTGAGAATGGAGCAAGTTCTGATCACATTGTTCTGTGACAATAGTGGAGCGGTTGCTTAATCCAAGGATCCAAGGAATCACAAGAAAGGAAAGTACAATGAAAGAAAGTATCACATTATTCGAGACATTGTTGCTCGAGGAGATGTTGTAGTAGCAAATATTGATAGTGCAAACAATCTAGAGGATCCCTTTACCAAAGCCTTGCCCCAAAGGACGTTTGAGTCGCATTTAGAGGGAATGAGAGTTAGATTAGTGCACAATAGTCTTTAGGGCAAGTGGTAGATTGTTAGAATTGGTGCCCTTAAATCCTATTGTATGATGCTATGTATATGACATTATGTATGACTTAGTATTGTGATTAATAAAGTTGTTTTATTATTATCTAAAATAATGGTAACATGAATATTGAGACTTTATCATATAGTCCATGAGATGCATAGGATGTGATTTAGTCACAGAAGATATAAATTACAAATTCTTTATAAACTCAGAATTATAGTTTGTAGTCGGTGATGAAATTGAGCATTTCATCTGCGAAGACTATAATATATCAACTAAGATGATTTGTCTTGATCATGGAAGTGGAAACTTCTAGTTTTCATGTTGATATGTTTTAAGAGTTAAGACATATTGAACCGGACCGCTGTGAGATTAATTTTTCTTCTAACGACTGTCACATGAATAATAAATCTTACGACTTTTATTTACATGAACTCTTAATCCTGAAAGAATAATGGACTTGATTATGAAGTGTAGGTTATTTTGATATATCAGGAGTGAGATCTAAAGTCACGATTAAAACCTCAGTATGTTGGGCAACCACATTTAGTGTTGATGGAACATATATTTTCAAGATAGAATTCATAATCTCTTAACGGAGATACAAAATATTCTCTTGAGATAAGTTTAATGGGTTTGGTTATTCAAAGTGTTATAGAATTTGATTTCATAGATATATGATAAATAACATAAAGGATTAAACTGGGTACTCAAGGGTTAAAGATGTAGTAATCTTCAAAGTATCAGTCTATTTTTATGACTTTGTATTACTACGAATATTTTATGAAGGGGTTGCATGTACAATAAAGTCTTGGGATATAATTTATAAATAAGGCCTAGAGTGCAACTGTATTTATATAGTGGTATTAAATATAGTTAATGGTAACTTTGGACTTGTTAAGAGTTGACAGAAAAGTCCAAGGCCCATTGGAGCTAGTGTCTTATTGGTACCTTTTGGTCCTACTCCAAGCCAAACACATGTAAGCCCAATTAGAATGACCCAAAAGGCTGGCCCAATTAGATAATTAGTTAGATATTAAGGGAGAAACATACATAATTTTGTAAGGAACAACACTATTGTAAAATGGTGCATATGTGAGTGTGAGACACTCTATTATTCTCCCTTGCAAACTGATTGAGAGACCATATTTCTTGGGTGTAAAGTGGAATTGGAGAGAAGATTAAAAGTGTTCCCAAGTACTTCTGATCTTTTTTTTTTTTGAATTTCACTGCACCCAGGTATGCTCTCTTGTTCTTGAATTCTGAAATTTACATAGTACATGTTAACAATTGCGAATGAAGTAGATCTGTTAATTTTCCACTGCGTATGTTTTGTATGCGATACAAACATGTATTTTTCCAACAGTTTCTTCTTCACCTGCGCAGCGGCTTGCTAGCAGATATTAGCTTTCCTCTTGCCGTCTTCCATTTCTGCACCAAAGGGGACAGAAAGAAAAAGTTAGACAAAAATTACAAAAGCAATTAAAGAAAGGAATAAGTGACGGACTCACGTTGGCATGCTTGTGCGTTGTAGCGACGGGCAGCGTCCGTGGGATCGGGACCCTCACAATACCAGTGCAAGGCATCTAAGCTGAGAAGGTTCTTCCACGTCCTTTCTTCCAAAAGGATGTTAAAAATCTTCTCTAAGAAGGTCCACCGTTGAAGATCAATCTCTGGATGGTCCTGAGCTACAACAAGAGACGGTTAGATTAACATAGTAAGATGGATGAAATACAAACAGGCAAAATAAATAGACAAACTAAATAAATGAATGGACGCCTACCAGACGGGGGCAATATGACCCAAGTTCTATCAACCAAGGGCATTTCCTCTCGTTCGTCAGGATGACATACCCAGTTGTCTCCCTGGATGAAGAAATACCAATTCTTCCAGTTTCAGTTGGAGTAGGGGGTCTCATACACTAGCCTTAGCACTGGCTTCCTTAGCAAAAAACTATAGATGCCCCTGGACTTGACGATCTCACTAGGACGGTAACAGTGGAAGAACTCCTCCACGGTTAAGCGCCGTCGCCCATGTTGGAAAAACACATGGAAAATACGTGTCTGTATCTCATACAAAAAATGCGCAGCGGAAAAATTACGGATCTACTTCATTCGCAATTGATAACATGTACTATGTAAGTTTTAGAATTTAAGAACAAGAAAGTGTACCTTGGTGCGGTGAAATTCAAAACCAAAGATCATAAGTTCTTGAGAACACTTTTAATCTTCACTCCGATTTCACTAACGCTTGAGGTGTGTGGTCTCTCAATCAGTTTCCAAGGAGAGAATAGGAGAGTGTCCAACACTCACATACAAACCATTTAATTCCTTGTATGTTCTTAATGAAAAAACACTTATGAAAAGGTCTTATGAAAACCTTAATAAAATTCTGTATGTTTCTCTCCTTATATATAACTGATTATCTAATTGGGCTAGTCTTTTGGGCCATTCTAGTTTGGCTCTTGTGTGTGGTTTGGAGTGGGACCAAAAGGGACCAATAAGACACTAGCTCCAATGGGCCTTGGGCTTTTCTGTCAACTTTTGTCAAGTCCAAAGTTACCATTAATTATATTTAATACCACTATATAAATATAGTTGCACTCTAGGCCTTATCTATAAATTATATCCCAAGACTTTATTGTACATGCAACTCTTTCATAAAATATTCATAGTAATACAAAGTCATGGATGTAGACTACCACTTTGAAGATTACTACATCTTAATCCTTAAGTACCCGATTTAATCCTTTAAGTACCCGATTTAATCATTTAAGTACCCGATTTAATCATTTAAGTTATTCATCATATATTTATAAAATCCAATTCCATAAATATATACGTTAGTAACTCCTTACTAAAGTGGTTGGACCCAACTCACTGAATAACCAAACCCATTAAACTTATCTTAAGGGAATATTTTGTATCTCCGTTAAGAGACTATGAATTCCATCTTTATATAGGCTTTGACCGTGACTAATAGATCTCACTCCTGATATATCAAAGCAACCTACACCTCATGATTAAATCCATTATTCTCTCATGATTAAGAGTTCATGTAAATAGAATTGTGAGTTTATTATTCATTTGACAGTCGTTCGAAGAATAATAAATCTCACAACGGTCCAGTTCAATATGTCTTAACTCTTAAAACATATCAACATACCAACTAGAAATCTCCATTTCCATGATCAAGACAAATCATCTTAGTTGATATGTTATAATCTTTATAGATGAAATGCCCAATTTCATCACCAACTACGAACTACATTTTGAGTTTACAAGGAACTTGTGATTTACATCTTTTGTGACTAAATCACATAAATCACATACAATACATCTCATGGACTAAGATAATGTCCCATTAGTTCATTTATAAATAGTCTCATATAGTTAAACAATTTAATTATTTATGGCATGCCAATAAATTGGATTTTAGGGCATAAATCCCAACAGCCCATTGCTTAGAATCCCGTACAACACCTATGCACCAAGGAAAATCCTCTAAGCATTCAGAGTAATCTAGGTGACAGCTGACCTAGGTATTGGAGTAAGTGACGGATGAGAGCACTCAAAGGCAGTCTGAATCCTGCCTTGAACATTTGCTCGTACACTTTGACGTCCTCAGCACCATAGTAATAACACTTCTCAAATTTAAAGGGTAGAGATGGGGATGTCGACAGGAATCTGATACCTCTCATGCAAAGTGTTGAAGTGAGTTTTTTGAATGGTAGAGTTAAAATCATTGACCATCCACATAGGTGGGAGAACGAACTTCCAAAGGCTTCTCGTTGTTTGAATCTCCACTTGTATCACTCTTTGACCCATCTACATCTGAATCCTCATCCTCTTACTCAGAAGGTGAGATGGTAAACGGAACCCTTTCAGGAGAACAGGCGTCAGGGTTGCCTTTACCTGATGGGTACACATCATCGTAGCCCACGCCTTCGCGGACACACGATTGTTCACTTAACGCTTCACTAGACATTATTACACCTATAAGAGACGGATAAACTCCTAAGACTCTATAGGTCTATATACTCGACAGGCATAAAATGAAAAAGAAAGTAGAAGATGCATGGATATAGGAAGGAGAGCACTTATAGGTATATGACGCGGGAAAGGGATGGAAACGATGTAGTGAATAGATGCACTGAGGTGATGGACTGACAAATCCCAACAGATGACGGTGGCACTCTGACACCAAGAAATGGTTGCGAAAAGTAAAAATGAAGGGGAGAGGCAACATATATATAGGGAAAATGGCGCAGAAGACGAAACGACGCTTTGATCCGAGTAACCAGCTACTAGAAAATTGCCATGTGCCCCCTTAGCATTTATGATCCTCAACCACCATGTCAATCAAGGCATGCCTCCCTAGAACTAGATGAAATCATCACCCCATGTGTCCGTCTAGGATACCTGGCAACAGACCCATGGAGTGAGGGGGGCAACTGATAGGGATAAATCCCAAATTAGATGGATCCAATTTGCAAGGATGATCATAAGCGACGATGATACCAAGAGAGACGGTTTGGGCAGCCCAACAATGCAAAGGACCTGTAGACAGAGTCATGTCTTGAACGGAGGACAAAGAAACGGATGGACTCCTTAAGGCGGACGGATCCTTTAATGTGGATGGACGCAATGGAAACGGGTGACAGCCACGTGGCGCCTACGTGGGCTAAGTAGTCTCCAAGAATCCTAATATGGAAATACCTTGCATGCTATGCCCAACCACAATCAGAGGAAGCCCTTGGAAATGATTCCTCAAAACACAAGCATTAATGAGGATATTCCCTACAAGGAAATAACCTCTCCACAAAGAAATTAAGGTCGACTCTACACTACTATAAAAACCTCAAAACCCTTATAAATCAAGGTACGTATAATAATACCTTAGCTCTGGCACTTTGGAGTGATTGAAAATTCTCTTTTCTAACTTAGCCTTTGGAGGGTTTTTGGCTGGTACCACATCGGTACTCTTTGTAAGGTTTTCTCTTTATTTGTGTCACGCAGGTCACCAAGGGCACGTGAGGATCATTCAACTTACAGAAGATTTTCAGCATCATAAAAAAAAAAAAAATAATAAACAAACAAACAAACAAACACAAGCGTCAAAGTCGATGAGGCTTTAGAGGTTGAACATGTTGGTTGTTAAAAACAATAGCTTTCACTCTCTTTGACTTTTATCTTCTTTTATTTTATTTTTCACCCTAGATCTCCAATCAAAGTTTAATGTAACCTGGGACTTTAAACCGGTGTACGATTGACCACGTCGGTGGAAAATTTTGGAATAGCCCCACAATAGTGGTGGCTTGAGGAATTTTCTTGAAGGAAGCCATTAAGAAACTTAAATTAAACAAATTTTAATAAAAAGATAACTTAAATATATTGTGTAACTGACAAAAAATAATCACAAATATATGAAATTTTACAATTTCTTTCTATTAGTTTTCATATTTTGAAATCGTCACATGATAGTTTGTTTATCAATTATCATTATCTATTGTCAATGTAGATATAGATGTGATCATTTTATTTTGTTAAGTTTGTATAACATTTTTATTTTGTGTAGTTGTCATTATTTATTTGTTATTGTTTTTTTTTAATATTATAAATTATTAACCTTATATTAATTATTGATCTACATAACCATACTCATCTATACATAATTAAAAAAAAAATTATATATATAAGTTTTATTTTTTTTCAAGTCAGGGTCCGTTTGAACCCAGAATTACAAGTGCAGCCGCCCCTGCCCCACAACTTATGAACCCCCTGAATCTCATACTACTTGCGGTTACTTGTTAGACAAGTGAAGTATTAAAAAAATGTTAACATTGCCAAAAACACATTCAAACAGTCAGTCTTGAAATCTAAGAAAATGAAATGTGACTTGTACACGTGGCAACCACTGAACCACCGATTGGAGAGTCTCATCACTTGTAATATTATTATTATTATTATTATTATTATTTTTTGAAACTGGAATCAAACTTTCCATTAAATCAAAGAAGCATCAAAGTTTATAGACTCTAACGCAAATGATGAATCTCTTCCATTCAAAATAAATCAGATTGAACATGTTGGGAATATCTAGCAAGTACATGTGCCACCATATTTCCATTTCTCTTAGTACAGCTCACCGAAAGCCACTCCAATGCTCCCATCAAATGCCGAATATCGCTAATAATATGCCCAAGTGCGGACTGGTTGTCCTTGGTTGAAGTAATACTCCTTGTAGCATTGACACTATCACCTTCCACTATCAAAGCCATGAACCCAATATCTATTGCAAACTCCATCGCCTTACGACAAGCAAGCAATTCCACCTCCTCACTGCTCTGAATTGCTGGACCCTTTGTTGTCATTGTAGCCATAACTTCTCCCTTGGAGTTTCTGATCACAGTTCCGAGCCCAGAACTGGTATTGTCCGCAAACATTGCCGCATCATAATTCAGCTTGTAGACATCTTGAGATGGCGGTTGCCAGCTGGTTCTAGTGTTCTGTAGTACCTGGCGGTGCACACCGTGTCCAGTTTCAGCTTGCAAACTCTCCTGTGATCGCTGGAATTCCTCCAGCAATTCAGTAGCACGCTTGTTCAGCCATTCCGGTTCCAGGAATTTGCCGCCATGCACCACTCTGTTTCGCTGATTCCAAATCAACCATATGTACCAACATTAGCTCCACCTCTGTTTTCTCCAACTGATCCATCACATACTCCATCAAAGCTACAAAATCAGTTTGACCCGTCCCACACTTCTGCAAGGCTCGAGCACTACCATGCCAAATATCTTGAGCAGCTTGACATTCCCATAAAACATGAACTGTTGATTCTGGAAGTCTGGAGCAAAACGGACACAGCTCTTCCAAACAGACCCGTTTCTTCTTTAGGTTCATTCTTGTTGGGAGAATATCACGACACGCTCTCCACCCAAACACCTTCACCTTGTTGGGGATCCTTAGCTTCCATAGAGCAGCCCACACCCTACTAACCCGAACTCCTGATGATGGTTCAGCCCAACCTTCCTTCAAAAGAGACCTTGCAACCTTATAGGCTGACTTCACTGTGAAGATGCTTATTATTATTATTATACAACTAAACTTAACCTGGAAGATTTTCGCAATTCGCACAGAATTTGCAAGGCAACTTCGAACTCCTTGGCCCTTGCAATTACATATTCTGCGTTAATAATATTCAATTGGTTGAACAGTCTCAAATGAAAAGTGCATATAACACTGGTATACAAATTAATAGGCATGGTGGTATTATGATGTTATCATATATCAAAAAAAAAAAAGAAAAAAAAAAAAAAAAAAAGAAAAAAAGAAAAAAAGAAAAAATATATATATATATATAAAAATTTAGAGTACAGAATTTTGCGTGTCTACTTTGGTTTTTGTACAGGTGTAGAGGTTGAATGGTCTGATCCAATGAAATCCATGACTTGTCTGACACGCTGTACCCTTTTCCTCGTATAAATATTTAAAAGTTCATATAGCATTGGGTGTACAAGTTAAAGAGTAAAAAATAAGGTCAGTTTAGTATGAGTATTTAAATAATAGTTGTTAATATTTTTGAAAATATATGTAAGTGAAAAAGTATGTGAAAATATGTGTAATGTTGTTTAAAAATTGAAAACATATATTTAAACATATGTACCAAACATGCCTTAAATTGTGGAGTTAGGAAATCTTTGGAAAGAAAAAAATGTATCTGACAAGGCCTCTTTCTATGTTCCAAAAGGATCCTTCGGCACTCTCATTGCCACCCCCTGAAGGTCCAAATTCTGGTATTTTGGTCATCGAAGATGAAGAAGCCGAGCAGCAATATACTTGTTTTGGATTGTGTAAGAGTGATGAGCTCAAAGACTTTCCCACAAAATAAGAACCTAAACCTTCGCTATTCATCAGGCGGTGGCGAGAACCAATATGTCTCTTATTTTTACGCAAACTTAATCCCAGTTCTTAATCAGCCATTGTCTTCCAATCGGTACTATGCCATAAAGAGATGTGGAAGCCATAAAGGTATATATATTACCAAGTTGAATTCAATTTCCACAATTAATAATTTAATGATAAATTTTAGAAGAGATATAATATTTTCGTCGTATTGTCCTATCCCGTTGTAAATTTGTAATATTTGTAGTTTTCTTCATGGATCCCTAGAAACTATTTTGTAATTAAAAATTAAATAGTGATATGATACATGCATGTTGCACCTCGCTTTAAATTGGTTGAGCTCATTACTGATAATATATAGATTCTAATGCATATAGAAGACTTACCAAGATAGAAGATTTAGGCAACCCAAAAAAAAAAAAAAAAAAAAAAAAAAACAGCAACAACGTATAAACAACCTCCAAAGGTTTTGTATCTTAATTGAAATCTTCCATAACACTAAATAATCAAATAGTTAGCATATTGTAACTATAAGTGCACAATTGTACTTGGACCAAAAAGCGAATGTTGGGCTCAGGCCCAATGAGCCTTATACAATAAAATTTGTAGAGTATGGGTTTGAAACTTAGACTCGGGATATTGGAAATTCGATTAACAGGTTAAAATGATGAACAAATATGACAAATAGATTTCTTCGGACATAAGCCGATGATGATTTGTACAAATATACTCTCTTTAGGCCAAAGTTTACAGTCCTTAGTTCCTATTTTTATTCTTGGCAGAAAGTCTCGCCCCTTTCTCTTTCCTCTCTCGCCTCCTTATATACTTCTTCCTCTTCACTGTTCATTCAAGTGTCGTATAAATCTTTCCCTTAGAAACTTTTTTACCACTGCCACCTTGAAGTCTTCAAACAGATAGTAAGGGGGGGTTGCATCCTACTATTCAGAGGTCATTTCCCCATTAATGCGGCCAGGGAGGTAGATGCAGGGTCTTTAATATGGAGGTAGTAGCCTTTTCTCTAGATATTTCTACCACATTCTTGCGTCTAGAGGGTGCTTGGATCACCCTCTTACCCATTAGTTTTTCCAGAGTTCTGCCTTTAACCTTCTTGGCCAGTTCCAGGGTCATTGCTGGGCCTGTCTGAGGAGACATTCCTCCTCGGACAACTCCTCGGACCTTTATAGCGTAGACTAACTTGTGGGCCTGGAGGCCTTAATCAAAAACAAACTGGTACCCGTCAATAAAGCCCAAAGCCCAAATGTTTATTCGGGAATTTTTACCCCCCACAATAGCCCCTCAAAACTTTATTTTTCCCACCCATTCGAGGAGAGAAATAGAATTTTGATCCGACCAGAATACCTCCCACACGCTTTGTAGACCGCCATGCGTGTATGGGTCCTTTCGTTCCCTGAAAAATGCTTTTGACACTTCGAAATCCGGAATGCGCATTTATGACCGCAAGTTACATCCAATTCCCCACGTTTAACGGTAAGATGAACATCCAATGGTTCAAGTTGCCCCCTGAAAATTTGAGCGGGACAAATTTAATTTCGAGGCTGCCTCCCGCACGTCAAAACGCTTGGAAACCTGCGCCTTCATTCATTTTTGCAGAGATCAATCGTATCAAAGTATCAATCATCGCCTTTTTCTCTCCAGAAATTCATGAAGAAACGCCTAACCAACTCCAGTAAGTTTGGCCTTTCTTTACTCCTTTCTTCTCGGATTCTGTCCTCGGCTCCCCTCTAAACTCCTTTCTTCTTTAAACTCGTATTTTTGCTTCCCCTAGATGGGTAGATTTATGTGCCTGGTTGACACCGAAGCTGGTATGGAAAGGTTTAGGGCCAAGTACCATATTCCCAACGACGTAGGTCTAAAGTATTGCCTAGTAGAAGTCGTAGGCAGCGCCAGGAAAACGGAAGAAGTCATCATTCCAATGATTGCCTTCATAGAAGGTGGAATGACTCTCCCTATGAGAAATGTGACCAGAGAATACCTTCATAACCATAGGTTGTGCCTAGACCAGTGCGCACCTAACGTATTTAGGGTCTTAAGTAGTGTCAACGCTCTGAATGAGAAAATGGGCTTAAACCTCACATGGCACGACGTTGCCTTTATGTATGAGTGCCACAAACTTAAAAACGTAGGATATTACATCAAATCACGGTCCAGCATAGTCAGGCTGATCTCCTGTCTGCCTAAATCCAACAAGGGTAAGAAGGACGACTACCTCATCGCCTCAAGGAACTGGCATGACGACCTTCACTGCCCAGTCGTATGGGGAGATCCAGGTGTGGCTCCTTAGGAGTTAAACTCCTTAACCCGTGATTCAATCCCACTGCCTTCATTGCTTTAATCCTTACTACACATTATTGTTTTTGGTCTTCACTTTTATCACTGATCTGACCATGTTTATCCTTTTGAATGTATTTTCTCACAGATAAACAACACGTACCCCCACGCCTGAGCTTTTGCAACGTTGCCGACTTAAATCGCGTTCTCCGCTCAGAAGTCTTCGTGAGTGAATATCTACAAGTGAGGGCAGTACATTTGATATTAGGATACGAACCTATATCCTCGGACTTCCAAGAGATAGAAAACGCTATCATCGATGGGGATAAGCAACGTAGAAGGATAAACGTCTCCAGACCAAGCTTCCTCTCCGACCACGATCTTCCTGACGATCCCAACACCATCCTGTACACACGCCCAATTGCAGTAATTCCCCTCTCTGCGCACTCCCAGACAACTGCTGTCCCAGAAGAGTAAGCATCCTCGCTGCACTCGTTGGACGAGGAGATAGATCAGTTTCAACCTGAGGACGTCGAAAGGCCTTGAGGAAACCCGTATGCCGTTTTCTCGGACGAGGAGGACGAGCCCGCCGAGACTTTGGGGATAGAAGGTTTGATAATTGCCCACCCTGACTCCAGCTCTGAAGAAGAAGAGATGGATGTCTTGAAGGGACTAATGCAGAAGGGGGGGGGGGGGAGAAAGTCTCCAAAAAGGGAGCAGGTGGGTCACAGGTCCCTCCATCCGATCCCAAGCCTCCTGTTGCGGAGCCCAAGAAGAAAAGGAAAGGTGAGGCCGATGAGGCAGGTGGGGAGAAACAAAAGAAGCAGAAACAGCAACAACAACAACAACCCCAGCAGCGAAGAGTTGACAAGGGCGAGGGACGTGCCTCGTTAGTGGAAAGCGGGGAGATCAAGGATCTTGCCGAAGTGCGCCCTGCACCAGCTAACTGGTCTCCCGAGGTTAAACTGGACAGGACACCCATCTCCAGTCAGTCGAATATCAAGATGTTCCAACAAGGCCATGCTCTCCACCTGGCCGATGCCTTGGAACGCCCTTTTCTGTTGCCCAAGGACATGGAGGCCCTGGACAAGATGAATCAATCCCACCTATTCCTTTCGCTAAAAAGGGACTTGGCCTTGGTAAGTTTTTTTTTTTTTTTTTTAATTTTTTATCTTATCTTCACCTTATTATTTTTTATCATAACTCATTGTAAAAGACATTTTTATACGTTTGATATTTTGATATCTTGTCACAGGCCGTCCAGGAAGGTTTTGCTGCCGAGAAGTGGGTGGAGGATTCTCGGAAGAAGGCGGGGCTTGAACTGGAGCTTCGGCTGGAGACCGAGAAGTCCCTAGGTCAGGCCCTTACACAAAATGAGAAGCTCACCACACAATTGGCGGAGCAAAAAAGGGAAAGAGACGGCGCTGAGGCCTGCTTGAAGATGATGAAGACCCAGGTGGAGGGGCAACGCAAGCTTCTTCGTCAGAAGGATAAAGAGATATCCAAAGCTCAACAGGAGCACTCTGACTTGAAGAAGGAGCTTGTGAAGATGAAAGACGAGGCTCGCACCTTTAAGGACTCGCTGGAGGCCACGAAGAAGGCTGCTTATAAGGAAGGGGTAGTGGCAACAGAAGACCAGTTGACAGAGGAGTTCGCTGCGCTGTGCCGAGAATACTGCTAGCAAGTTTGGGGGGAAGCCTTAAACGCAGCAGGGGTTCCTTCAACTTCTGAGCTGAGGAAGCCCAAGAACGTTTGGCTTCCCCTAGACATACAGGAGATAGAAGAGCTTCCTCCTATTGCCCCTGCCCCTAAGACAGTTTCATCCATGGCTCCTCCTATAATCCCCGAGCCCGTTCCTACTCCTACAGAACCTACAAGTTCCAACAAAGAGAGGGAACAGGGTGAAGGTGCTGAGAAGGTCATGGGCCAAAGCGCCGAGGCCATCGTCCCTCCACCAGTGCCAACAGATAAAGGAAAACAAGTGCAATCCTCCTTTGAGATGGAGCTGAAGAGCACTGAAGCGACCAGCACTTCCGAGCAGGACCCTCCTTCAAAAGCTTAGGGCCGAGCCTAGGACTTCTCCTTTTTCTTATTATGTAACAAAGGCTTTCCCTTTTTTTTGTAATGTATATTAGAAGTAATTAATGAAAGATTGTCCAATTTAATTTTCATTTGACTTAGACTTTTTAGTATAAGAATTCCCATCAGCGCAAGAATGAATAAGTGGAACAGTCAACTCCACTTGCAATATTTGAATTATCATAACTTTAACAACAGTACATACACTTAGCTCATATTTTACAAATTATGCCTCAAGAATACAACATGTGAGACACAATGAGGCACACCTAACAACCTGACTTAGAATTCAATTTGAGGCACAAAGTGACCAAACTACTTCATCACCATCTAACAATCAATACGACATGGATTTTTGCTAGTATTTCTAAAGTAAAGGATTCAAGGACTTGACATAAATAAACTTTGTCTTAATGATAAGTACGATATCAATTTGTACATGGTAGATGGTCCAAGAGCCATGCATATCCAAATTCCTACTTGATACTTAGAATTTGTAACTTAAAAATGTTAATCTTAAAAAAGTAGAAGGTCTATAGACCCGGCATAACTAAGGTTCTGTTTAACAAATGATAAGATATCAATTTTCACAAGGTATGTGGTCCGAGGACCATGCATCACCAAGTTTCTATTTGATACTTAAAAATTGTAACTTAAGATGTTAATTTCCCCAAAGTAGAAGGTCTGTGGACCTGGCATAACTAAGGTTCTGTTTAACAAATGATAAGATATCAATTTCCACAAGGGATGTGGTCCGAGGACCATGCATCACCAAGTTTCTGTTTGATACTTAAAAATTGTGACTTAAGATGTTAATTTCCCCAAAGTAGAAGGTCTGTGGACCCGACATAACTAAGGTTCTGTTTAACAAATGATAAGATATCAATTTCCACAAGGTATGTGGTCCGAGGACCATGCATTACCAAGTTTCTGTTTGATACTTAAAAATCATAACTTAAGATGTTAATTTCTCCAAAGTAGAAGGTCTGTGGACTCGGCATAACTAAGGTTTTGTTTAACAAATGATAAGATATCAATTTCCACAAGGTATGTGGTCCGAGGACCATGCATCACCAAGTTTCTGTTTGATACTTAAAAATTGTAACTTAAGATGTTAATTTCCCTAAAGCAGAAGGTCTGTGGACCCGGCATAATTAAGGTTGTTTAAGAAATGATAAGATATCAATTTTCACAAGGTATGTGGTTCGAGGACCATGCATCACCAAGTTTCTATTTGATACTTAAAAATCGTAACCTAAGATGTTAATTTTCCCAAAGTAGAAGGTCTGTGGACTCGGCATAACTAAGGTTCTGTTTAACAAATGATAAGATATCAATTTCCACAAGGTATGTGGTCCGAGGACCATGCATCACCAAGTTTCTGTTTGATACTTAAAAATCGTAACTTATAAACCCAAATACGTATTCATAGTTTGAACCACGAACGATAAAAGTGCTTTTTATTAATAATAATATCTTCGAAGGTTGTTTACATTCCAGGGGCATTGTACAATTTTTTCATCTAGATCAGCTAGCCGATATGATCCTATACCTGCTACAGAGATGATCTGATAGGGTCCTTCCCAATTTGGTCCTGGCTTTCCCCAAGTTGGGTTTTTGGTGGTACCCACAACTTTCCTCAACACCATATCCCCAGGCGTTAGTGGCCTTAGCTTCACATGGGCATCATACCCCCATTTAAGTTTCTGCTGATAATAAGCCATTTGGACCATAGGGGTCTCTCGCCGTTCCTCAACCAAATCCAGGCCTTTCTCCAGGAGGTCGTCGTTATTTTCTAGACTAAAAGAACTCGTCCTTAGCGTGGGGAAACTAGATTCTAAAGGTATCACTACCTCGGCCCCATAAGTCATAGAGAATGGTGTTTCTCCAGTGGATCTGCGTGGCGTAGTTCGATATGTCCATAAAACATGTGGTAGCTCCTCTACCCATCTACCCTTCGCGTCATCCAGCCTCTTCTTGAGTCCATTGACTATGACCTTGTTAACAGCCTCGGCCTGCCCATTTCCTTGAGGATAAGCTGGGGTAGAGTATCTGTTTATGATGCCCATGTCGCTACAATACTTCCTGAAAGCTCTACTATTGAATTGAACGCCATTATCTGAGATAAGTGTGTGTGGTACCTCGAACCTAGTGATAATATTCTTCCAGATAAACTTCTTGGAGTCGGTATTCCTAATATTTGCTAAGGGCTCAGCTTCGACTCATTTGGTGAAGTAGTTGGTTCCCATGAGTAACCATCTTTTGTTTCCCACAAGCCTCGGAAAAGGCCCTACTATATCCAATCCCCATTGAGCGAAAGGTCAAGGACTAGACAAAGGATTAAGGACTCCCCCAGGCTGATGAATGATGGGAGAAAACCTTTGGCATTGGTCACACTTTCTCGCGTAGTCTTGAGCTTCCCTTTGCATATTGGGCCACCAATATCCCTGAGTCAGAGCCCTATAGGCTAAGACCTTCCCCCAGTGTGGCTTCCACAAATTCCCTCATGCAATTCTTCCAAAAGTTCCTCCGTTGACTCAGGGTGTACACATAACAAGTATGGTCTGGAGAAGGAGCATTTATACGATTTCTGATCCTCGGATAGCCAGAAACGAGGTGCCTTCCGACGGATCTTATCTGCTTCAGACTTGTCCTAGGGAAGAACGTCGCTTTTCAAAAAAGATACTACAGGGTCAATCCAACCAGGTTCGGGCCTTATCAGATGGATATAGACGGCCCTGACAGTGGTCAGAGTGGGTTCTAGCAGGTCTTCAACGCGGATAATCCTAGGCAAACACTGAGCCGAGGACGTTGCCAAGGTGGCCAATGAGTTTGCATGTATGTTTCCACTTCTGGAAACATGAGAAAGGATAAAAGAATCAAATTTTGATTGTAAACATTTGACCTGGGTCAGATACTCCTGCATTCTTGGATCCCTATCCTCCATGGTCCCCATCACCTGGCCGACCACTAACTGAGAATCCGAGAACATATGAACTTCCTTTCCCTCCATCGTGCGCACCATGTTCATACCAACTAAGATTGCTTCATACTCGGCCTCGTTATTAGTTGCTGAGAATGCTAATCTCAATGATTTTTCGAAGACAATTCCTTCAGGGGATACCAAAACAAGTCCGACGCCGGACCCCCTCTGGTTGGCTGCCCCATCAACGGACACTTTCAGAATCGGAGGTCCTTTGTCCATGATCATGCCAACTGATTTTTCATCCATGTATGATTCCTTCGCAGTTTCTTCTAATAATGGTTCAGTAAACTCCGCTACCAAATCTGCGAGAACCTGACCCTTCACCGAGGTGCGCGGCATGTGTTGATATCAAAAGCTCCCAAAATAGTTTTCCATTTAGCTACCCTTTCGGAGTAGTCAGCACTACGTAACACTGATTTGAGGGGCAGTTGCGTCAAAACCACCACGATGTGGGACTGGAAATAGTGATGAAGCTTTCACGTGGCATGGACCACAGCCAAAAATGCTTTCTCCAAGGGCAAGTAACGCATCTCAACTTCATTCAAGGATTTGCTGACGTAATAGACTGGTCTTTGCACCCCGCCGTCGTCCCTTATAAGGACCAGGCTGACTGCATGGACAGCCACCGCTAGGTACGCAAACAGGACTTCATCAACCTCCAGCTGAGACATAATGGGTGGCCGGGAAAGATATTCCTTAAGTCGCTGGAAAGCTAAAGCGCACTCCTCGGACCATTGGAATCCTTTCCATTTATTTAACAGTTGGAAAAAAGGTCTGCACCGGTCGGCTGATCGAGAGATGAATCTGCTGAGAGCAGCGATCATTTCGGTTAACTTTTGAATTTCCTTTGGATTCCGAGGTGGCTGTAAGCCTTGGATGGCTCTGACCTACGCTGGGTTCACCTCTATCCCTCTATGAGTCACCGTGTAGCATAGAAACTTTTCGGAACCCACGCCAAAAGAACACTTTGAGGTGTTAAGGCGTAGCTTGTACTTTCTAAGTATTTGAAAGGTGTCGTCTAGATCTTTTACGTGCGTGGGTATTGTCTTACTCTTCACTACCATATTGTCTACATATACCTCAATGGTCTTTCCAAGTTGCGACTCAAACATTCTGGTTATCATCCTTTGGTAAGTAGCCCCGGCATTTTTCAATCCGAACGGCATCACTTATAGTGATAGTTCCCTATTAAAGTAATGAAGGCAGTCTTCTCCTGATCATCTGCCGCCAATGAAATTTAGGGATAGCCCTGGAAGGCATCTAAAAAGCTCATCCGAGGATGTCCGATCGTGGCGTCCACAAGCTGATCGATGCGTGACATCGGGAACGAGTCCTTTGGGTAGGCCTTGTTTAAATCTGCAAAGTCCACGCATACTCTCCAATTTCCGTTCTTCTTTTTCGCCACAACGGTGTGCGACAACCACTCCGGTTAGAAAACTTCTTTAATAGCCCCGGCCCTCTTGAGCTTAAGCACCTCTTCTTTAATAGCCTCGGAGTGTTCTTTGGAGGAACGCCGAGGCGGCTGACTTCTAGGAACAATAGCAGGGTTGATGTTCAAATGATGACAAATGAAGTTCGGGTCAACCCCCGGTGCCTCGTAGGGATCCAAGGGAAAAACATCGATGTTGTCCTTTAAAAACTCCACAAATTCCATCTTCTCTTGGGGTGGTAAACGTACCCCAACTTGAAAGAACCTTTCGGGATCGTAAGCTATCAAAAACTTCTCCAAATCTTCACACACGGTCTCCTCCGACGTCACCGCTTCGGGCGCATTCGGAGTCATTAGTTGCTATAAGTCCTCTCTAGCCGAGGACTGATGCAATACTGCAGCAAATATGCATTGCCTTGCCACTGATTGGCTACCAAGAATTTCTTCGATGAATTCCTTCGAATGGAACTTTACTTTAACATGCAAGGTGGAGGAAACAGCACCTAAAGCGTGAAACCAAGGCCTGACGAGGATGGCCGTGTAGGGGGAATACGCATCAACCACGATAAAATCCACCTCGACCGTTTCCGAGCCAGACTATGCAGGCAATCGAATCTGTCCCTTCGGTATGACAACTTTGCCTTCAAAGCTTATCAGTGGTGAGTCATAAGGAGTGAGATCCTCCAGCTTCAACCTCAGCCCCTTGAATAAGTCAGGGTACATGATATCCGCACCGCTGCCTTGATTGATCATCACCCTTTTTACATCGTAATTCCCTATCCTCAGAGTGATCGCCAGAGCGTCATCATGGGGTTGGACGGTCCCAACCTTATCCTCCTCTGAAAATCCCAGGACAGGCACATTCCCCTTAATCCTTTTCGGCTTCGAGCCTGAATCCTCGGTCTGAGAGTGTGAAACTGCCATCACCCTGGTAGGACAGGAACCGGTCCTGCCAGGTGCGGCGAAGATAACGTTAATCGTTTCCAAGGGCGGCCGAGATGAGTTGTTCTTCTGATTATTTGAGCCGGACTGACTGCGTTGCCCGTTAGGATGGTACAGATGCTGCTTCAATTTTCCCTCGCTAACAAGCTGCTCCAAGTGGTTCTAGAGGGTTCGGCAGTTCTCAGTAGTATGACCCACATCCTGATGATATTGGCAAAAAAGCTTCTGATTCCGCTTTGTAGGGTCACTCGCCATCTTACTAGGCCACCTAAAGTAAGGTTCCTTACGGACTTTCTCCAGTAGTTGGTGCACTGGCTCTCGGAATATAGTATTAACTGTTTGAGGAGTGGCTGAGCCAGACTGCCCATAGTAATCTCTCCTCAGCTTATTATTGTGATACCTGTCCAACCTGAAATCCCTCCTCTCCTGAGGGATAAGGGATAACCTTCGCCGTACCCTTACCCTGCTATTGATTTGTTTCAACCCTTTTGTATTCGTTAATACGGTCCATGAGGCAACGTACACTCCGTACGGGCTTTTTGGTCAAGGATTTCCTCAAGTCATGATCAGTGGGAAGGCCCACCTTAAAAGTATTGATCACCACCTTGTCAAAATCTCCATCTATCTCGTTAAACATTTCCCAATATCTGTTGGAGTATGCTTTCAGCGTTTCCCCCCTCCCTCATGGCCATAGATAATAATGATTCCAACAGTCGAGGAACTCTGATGCATGTAATGAACTGAGACACGAATGCCCTAGTAAGTTCACTGAACGAACCGATTGACCCCGACTTTAGTCCATTGAACCATCTCATAGCAACAAGTCCCAAGCTAGAAGGGAAGACTTTGCACATCAAGGTTTCATTGTAAGAATGCTCCGCCATCCTCTGATTAAAGTGGCTCACATGTTCCATCGGGTCTGTTCGGCCATTATAAATGGTGAAAGTGGGCTAGGTAAACCGCCTGGGTAAATCGGCTGGGTAAACCGCCTGAAAGAAGGGTGATTTGGAGAGTTGGTGTAATGCCCTGCTCATAGCGTCGTTCCCCAAGCCCCTGGAAGGAAGCCTCCTATGCTTACGACTCGGTAGGTCATCCTCTTCACAAGAGAAGGTTTCGCCGGGGGGTTCCTGGACCTTGAACTGTAACTGCTTCCTGGGGATTCCCTCGAAGAAGGATTGGATGGGGGTGAATCCCGTCTTCGTCTGACACAGCGCAACTTCTTCTTAAGGTGGTTAATCTTCCTCTGCATAGCCTTGGCATTATCCTCATGGAAGGCGCTGCCTCCATCGCGCCTATGACTTGCGCTAGGATATATGGTATGAACGCTTCCCTCTCGATCCTTCTGGCGCTCAAGACGCTCAGAAAGATCTTCGGGCTGTGATCCCTGAGATTCTACATGGTGTGAACCTAAACCTGCCATCATGTTCCAATTCCTTCAGCACTAGACTTCCCACAGACGGCACCAATTGTAAGTGCACAATTGTACCTGGACCAAAAAGCGAATGTTGGGCTCAGGCCCAATGAGCCTTATACAATAAAATTTGTAGAGTATAGGTTTGAAACCTAGGCTCGGGATATTGGAAATTCGATTAACAGGTTAAAGTGTTATAAAATGTGCAAATGATGAACAAATATGACAAATAGATCTCCTCGGACGTAAGCCGAGGATGATTTGTACAAATATACTCTATTTAGGCCAAAGTTTACAGTCCTTAGTTCCTATTTTTATTCTTGGCAGAAAGTCTCGCTCCTTTCTCTTTCCTCTCTCACCTCCTTATAGACTTCTTTCTTCTTCACTGTTCATCCATGTGTCATATAAATCTTTCCCTTAGAAACTTTTTTTCCACCGCCACCTTGAAGTCTTCAAACAGATAGTAAGGGGGGGTTGTATCCTACTGTTCAGAGGTCGTTTTCCCATTAATGCGGCCAGGGAGGTAGATGCAGGGTCTTTAATGTGAAGGTAGCAACCTTTTCTCTAGATATTTCTACCACATCCTTGCGTCTAAAGGGTGCTTGGAATACCCTCTTACCCATCAGTTTTTCGAGAGTTCTGCCTTTAACCTTCTTGGCTAGTCCCAGAGTCATTGCTAGGCTTGTCCAAGGAGACATTTCTCTTCGGATAAATCCTCGGACCTTTACAACGTAGACTAACTTGTGGGCCTGGAGGCCTTAATAAAAAACAAACTGGTACCCGTCAATAAAGCCCAAAGCCCAAATGTTTATTCGGGAATTTTTACCCCCCACAGTAACTATTTTTAAAAAAATGTATATATCCAACCATTTACTCTCTACAATTCATCCTACTCCACCTTTTTCAATAATATTATATAGATAAAGTTTTAAATTATATGCGGTGTAAATTTTGGAACTATATATTGATTACATTTTTTTCTTATACACTTCATGTTTGTAAAATTTCAAAATGATCAAAGATTGATAGTTATTCATCTATAAAATAATTTAATTTTAAGTTTTTTAATTTTTATTTTTTTTTATAATTTAGGCTACATTTGGATACACGTCCACGTCTGGCGTCTAACGTTTTTGCCCTTATTTTTTGACCAGCGCCTCTTGTACTGTTCATGGAACATGAACATTTCGTTAAGGCAAGTGAACAGTGTTTTCCTATGTGAATAGTAACCCATAATTTTTTTTCCAGTAATAAGCTTTCAGTTTTTAGCAAAATATGCGGTATCTAAACACACACTTAGAATTATACATAAAGCATGAGTTTATGGATCAACTAATACATGACATTCAATTAACACAAGATTTGGTATGCATGTTGTTGAGGACTCTTTTTTCAGCCCACATGGCATTACTTCATTGGCAACCCATGTCACATCAACATATTATTGATTTTTTTGGGTAAATATCTATAAAGCCCAAAATAAGCTTATATCTCATGGATTAGGCTCACATGACCCACAAGATCCTTACTTCAAGAGGCGAGTTCATGGTCCACATTTCCTTTTCATCAATTGGGATCATAAACCCACGACATCATCAACATCAACATATGGATCAGGTTTAAGCAATGAATCAAAGCTCATGGCCCATATTACCTCTTTTACGCTCATGGCCCATATTACCTCTCTTACACTCGTGGCAAGCGACTGCTTCAACAAGAGCTCATATTTACACAAAATGACAACAAAACCCGAGGTACGTCATCTCATTTTCGGCTTATGATCCAAGCTCATAAGTCTCTTTGGGGAAACTTTGGGAGTCGTGGTTTGGAGGGCCAAGAGGTATGTTCAGTAAAGCTCTAGCGGTTTAAAGTTGATAAAAGAAACACGTTGCTTGGCGTGTCTTCTTCAACTCCCTAAACTCTGACGAGTCTGTGTGTAACAAGTAACATATGGTAAACGTCTCTTATCACATAACACTTTAGATGATAAAATTCCCTATTGCTCTTTTCCTAAAACTTGATATTCATTATGTGACACATACTCAATATCCCCAGCCATCTAATTGCTGGGAAATAACTGTTCATTCAATTCCCAGCTATTGCTATACAAATTTGGGAACTTCATTATATTATTCTACATAAATCTTATTACTGCTTTCAGCTAAAATCCAACTCAAACACATGGCCTAATCTGATTGGCTATCCTTTATCTCCAACTATATGCAAAATATTCATTATACCTCTCATACCCAGCTGCTGTCTACCACAATATGACCATATATTTCTCTGCTAGCTACCAGAGCAGAGCTTCAAATACTCTTCTTACTCAGCAAGATTATGTTACAAAACAATGAGACCTTGACTAAATCTCTAAACCTTCATTACCTTTCGACCAATCCTTTTATTACTTACTAGAAATGTGTTGTAGTGAAACCTTGCACCAAAACACAAATGCCCAAAAGAGGAAACATTTCTAGCAGAACCCTAGCAGTATATTCAGCACTTGACACCTGGCTGGAAGTGATGTCATTAGCCATTTAATGCTGAAATCCCAGCTGCTATACCCAAAATAGCGAGATTTCCTTGAAAGATATCTTATCATTTTCAGCCAAATTCATAAAGTAAATGTTGAATTACCTCTCCAGTAGTCTGAAATCACTCATTTGACACAATTTGTTTCTGCCCAATGCAACAGTTGTCTTATGACAGTGTCTCATAATTGCTATCACAGCTTTTCCTGACAGCTGGGATAGCCTTTTTAGAACAGATATGACAGCTGACCCAGCAACATGAGCATTACTTTTTTTTCCACATTTGGCTAAAACCAAAACCAGCTAAACTAACCATCTTTTTCTTGCCAAAATACATTCCTTTTTTGCTGCTCTAACCCCATCAGCCAAAACCAATCAGCATTAATGCTAAGTTAGAATCCTAGTTGATATTACCCAAAAAAAGCAAGAGTCTTCCAAGAAGTCAAGCTTACCATTCTTAGCTAAAATTCTAAGAATGAATCCCTAAGGATTTTCTGAAGATTGGGGAAGGTTTAGCAAAAGTTATTTGCCAATTGCCCCCTAAATCTCAACTATAAATAGAACCCTCCATTAATGCCTCAAAGGGGGAAGTGACAAGAACATACCAAGAAAGACACATCACAGGGAAAAAACTCTCACAAAAATCCTTCTGTTTCAGCTTCTCAAAGTTCCAGCAAAGTTCTAAGTCATAAAACTCTCAGTTTCAAACATGGAAACTAAGTTCCCCCCACTCCTAGCTCAAAAACACATCTCATACCTCTAGTTAAAAATGTACAGCTTCTTCCCAGCAGAAAATTCCAGAAACTTTGCTAAACACACTGCAGCACTATTACCCCTCATATACTCATTCTCTCACTCTTCATACTCAAAAAATAGACCCATCTTACTGCTCCCATCTCCAAATACTTAAACACATCTCCATACTCTTTTCTTACAAAATCTTTCCTCTTGGAAAGCAATCTCTACAACTCCTCCAACGGTTGTAATCTCATATTTTTGCTATCTTTAACTACCATATCTCTCATACTTCCATATATTATACATATTACAAATGCTACATCCCACAAAACACTCATATCTCTAAACATCTCTTTCCTCACTTCTCTTGCACAATCTTATACACATTTACTATGCCATTACATATGACTCAATACACTCTTCTAAACTCCATTCTCATACTCTCTCACTTTGAAGTTCTACTGTTTTGCTGCTCATAAACACATATCAATGCTTTTCTCCATCTCTCATGCTAAAAGCCCTTCTCATGGAAGGCACAAACTTCTAATGCTAAAGCCCTTCTCCTAGAAGGCACCAAGATCTCATATCAAAGCCCTTCTCATGGAAGGCACAAATCCATCTTACATAAAGCCCTTCTCTTAGAAGGCATAAATACTCCATACAAAAACCCTTCTTATGGAAGGCAATACTATTCATAACTTCACAACAACTAAAAGAGCATTGTTAAAGGGAAAAACTCATTTAAGTGCATGATAAGAGGGGCAAGCTTAACCAGCCCCTACACACAGCTGGGCATACTCTCTCCCCCTTTAGTTGCACCCATTTCCCCCCCTCAATCTTGAAGTTATCATGGCAAACTGCCTCTCTACCGCTGGGGTCACTCTGCTGGGATATTATTAGCTCACTGATGCTACATAGCTAGACTACAAACCATACGAAGATAAGTGACTTTGCTTTCTTATCTTTAAATTTACATCATCAAGTACACGATTACTCTACTTCTAAATGAATACTACTTTATTTCAACTACTAACCAAAGCTATCATATCAAACACATATTGTATATTTATTCGACCATTATCATGATTCTTAGACTTTGGCTTTAATGGTTTGGTAAGCTTAAAAGTACGCCGGTAGCCGTTGGACCATGTGGCCCAATGTTGAGTTCTGGGATGCAACTCCCCAAACGAACCTGGGTCTAGCAAGGTCACCCCTCCAAAGGACCACACGTGGCCGAGCAACCGAAAAAGGCCCCCGAACACATGTTAAGAATAATGAGAACATATAATCCAAAAACATCTATTAAATATTTAAATTTTAAGTTTTTTAAATTTTAGAATTATACATAAAGCATGAGTTTATGAATTAAATATTACATGACATCCAACTAACAAGAAATTAGTTGTGCATATTATTAAGAATGAGAACATATACTCCTATGGTAGAATTTTTAAAATTTTAATTCAATAAGAAAGAATTACAAAAGGTGTAGCTAATCACGATAGTTATTAACATACATTTATTAATCACAATAGTTATCAACATACATTTATTATAATTGTGTTTACATATGATGTGACAAGATTCTACTAGAGAGTTTAAATATATAATAAAATTTGAACTCAGTTAAATGAATATATATATATTCAAAGGAAGATTTTGTGAAAGTGTTGGCTATTGGCAATATAAGCTAACTTTGTCAAAATATTAATGTTAATATATCAATTTCAATTGACCTTTTATCAGGGAAGCATATCAAAATTCTAAGGAGGATAGGGGAAGCTGCTTTTGCTTCAAGTATGTTGATAAGGACATATTTTATATAGTTGGTTAATCCTTTGACAAAACCCACTTTACTTGTATTTGGGTAGATCTAGGATGTGTTTAATATTTCAAAGAACATGTTGTTCAAGTCTAGTATTAAAGCTATGAAGATTGGACCAAGAAATAAGTGAAGAAAAAGTGTTCACTAAAGTTGGACAGATAGCTGGACACTTGCGGACACCTGCTGGACACCTGTGGACACGTGCAGACAGTTGCTTGATAGATAGCTATCTATTGAGGTTTAATGAGGCTCGACACCTGCTATCTATCGAAGTATCTATCGAGGTTACGAAAATCAGAATTTTCAGATCTGATTTTTGGGCGAGGCTTATGTATTTGTATAAGGTTTCTTTTCACACAACCTTAGATATATATAAGGCTTATTTTGAAGGCCGTCACATAAGAGAATACAAGGAGAACATATGAAAAAGGTGACCGAAGCCTTATTCTCTCAAAAAGAAGCTACTGCGTCTTTGCGCCTTAGGGTTTTGTAACCAAGTGCTTCTTGATCTTCATTGTTGATGAAGTGAAGAACTTTACAGCCAACATTCTTATTTCTCAAGTTGGTGAGTGAGTCACGTACTGAGATTTGTGCAAAGGAGTGAGTCACGTACTGGGATCCGTGCATCAAAAGGGTGGCGTTCATATATTGAAGAGTTCAGAGGTTCTGAAGCAGTAGAAGGTTTCTGCTGTGAGTTCATCTACGGGGATTGTAGAGTCTAGGGACAAAGGTTTTGTACTAGATCTAAAACTTCTCTTTACTATAGTGGATTGCTTTAAGGGAAGGTTTCCCCCCAGGTTTTTTACTGTGAAACTGGTTGGTTTCATTGGTTTTCCTGGGTCATCATATCTTGTCTTATTTACTTTTCCGCTGCATATGATTTTGACATGATATTGATGTTTGTTTGCTTTAACAAGTTTTATGCATAATAAATCTAATTAATAACTTGGGTTTAAAACTTGTTAATTCTATCAATCGTGTTCTAAATTTCCCAACATATGTTAGTGATGGAACACCAAAACCTTTGAATCCCAACGACATACACCAGCAATTTGAGATTCATTTGAATGAAAGAGGATGTCAAGGGGGTGGTTTTGTTGCCAAACCTATAACACCAGATGGGTTTCCTCCAAAGTTCCTTTGAAGAAATGGGTGGGAAGTGCATACCTCAACTTCTAACGATTTTCAATTAGGTAATGCACTAGGCTTAGATAGTGCCCTTCGTGCTCGCCTTCCAGAATTCAACTTCCTGCTAGCATGTAGAAGTTCTTAACTAGTGGTTGTAGGAAAGTGGTATTCTCCTTTTATGTTTATTAAGGAAGTAACATTGAAAGACCAAATGAGTACATCAATGTATTATGAGCTAACACTTGAGCAAAAGTGGGAACAAATATTTGCATGTGAAAATAATGGGAGCCAAGGAAATGTTGTTGATGTGTATGTTGTTCTTCCAAGAGAAGTAGTTTCAGTTCCTGGGAGGGAAGCAAGGGTTGTAGAGGGTTGTAAAAGTGGTCAATGGAGTAATGTGGTTCAAGGGTTGTAGTATAGAAGGACAAGAAAGAAGTGTGAGATTGAACTTGGGAAGTTTTTGAAAGAATGAAGTGGGAGCAGGAAAGGGTTGGATGGGTTGGGGGGAATGATAGACAAGTGAGCTTGAAAAGAGTAGAGGAATTTGGAGGGAAAGTAGGTGGGGGAAATTTTTGTTTTTTGAGAATACTAAGTATTAACACACATACACGAGAAGAGGGGAAAAAGTTTTTAAAAGAAATTTACAGTGGTGTATATCCAAAATGGCCTAACTCTTCGATACACAGCACATGCTTTAAATCTCTTTAACTCACTCATTTTCCGATATGGGATTAACCCACTGTTTTTTTTGTTGTTGAGAATACTAAGTATTAACACACACACACACATGGGGAGAGGGGAGAATGTTTTTTAAAGAAACTTACAGTGGTGTATATCCAAAAGGGCCTAACTCTTGGATACACAACACATGCTTTAAACCTTTTTAACTCACACTCATTTTCCAATTTGGTTGTTATATTTTGGCAGAAAGATTTGTGCTAAAGCGAATGGACGGAAGTCGGGTATTAACTTATGAATTCAACCACATTAACAAGATTCAAAGCCAATGGGAATGATTCTTCATATCTAATAAAATATTGTAAAATTCATTTAATTTTGTGCATGTGTAATATTGATATTTTTTTAGAGAGTTTTAATTTATGGCGTCTGTGTATGGTACTGAATTTTGTGCGTGTGTGTGATACTGAATTGTATACCTATTTTGCTTTCTTTCACATTATTGATTTGTTGTTTGTTGTTTAACTATTAAATTCTTTTTTTCCCATTGCTTTTAGATGTATTCATATACATCTATTTTTATTGAAACACGCGTTTAAAAAAACAGGTGGAAAATGTGCTAAAAATATCATTTTGTTAGGAATGATTTATACTAATACAAAAAAAAAAGTCATTATTTTGTTGTTTGCATGCATGAGTGTGGCTGTAAGGTTATGCTAAACTAGTGTTCTCATTTTAATATACAACTAGGCTACATTACATGCAAAAACACCTTTATGATCTATTATGACATTATTTTCAATATGGTCCTTTTAAGTTTTCACAACTTTTGTTTTAGCTCATATACTGTTAAACGTCTTGTTATTTTGAACCCTTTCATCGTTTTACTTACTAAAAATGCTAATTTTAAACTACTAGTGTAGCCTATTAGTCATGGAGACATTTTCTGTAAGTGTGACGACGACAGTGGCCAAATGAAAGCTATGAAATCTTAAGGACTAACTTGAAAACAAGGCCAAAATATATGGACAAAAATGTATTTTACCTACAAAGAAAATACTTACCTTACCAAATTGAAAGAATTTTTCATTAATGCTATTGCTTCATGTGTCCTCAAAAGAGCATCTTGACAAATACAATGCTACCACTTGTGTCATTGATGTCCCATTGCAGCATCTCTTGAATCGGATTGTATGTATAGACTCGGAACCTATGGCCCTTGTCCACCATAAAACAAGTAACAGCCTGAGAGCACTAGCATTAAGGGGTGTAAAAACCCCCTAGTTGCTATTTTAGCAACTGAACCTTAAATTCCTTTCACATCTGGGTATGCAAACCCAAAAAGTTTTACATCTCAGTTATAGTAAGGTTGCATATTTGCAACCTTACTGTTCATGAGGATGTAAAAAATTTATAATTTTTTATTCTCTTCTCTTTCATCCTCTCACTTTAGAGTCATACTCCTCTACCTTTCTCTTCTTTTTCTTTTTTCTTTTTTCTCATCTCTTTCTCTCACGCTCTCTACTCTCTACCTCTCACAGTGGCTTCAAATCTTCTTTGGGTGGCTTTAGATCGGCGTGGGCTCATCGGGACTGTGGGTGGCCGTGGGTGGTGTGGGTAGGCATGGGTGGCCGTTGGTGGGTGGTTTTATTTGCTGTGGGATTGTGGGCCGCCGTGGGTAGGTGGTTTTGCTCACTGTGGGGTCGTGGGTTTTGCTCACTGTGGGGTAGTGGGTTTTGCTCGCCGTGGGTCTTGTGTGTTTAGATTTGGGTTTTTTTGGGTTTTTCGGTGATGAATCAGTGTTTAGATTTGAAAATCCTCATTCTCAATTGTTGTTTTCGCTGTTTTTTTGCAAATTTCGGATCTTTTTCTTTTGTCTCGGTGGTGCAGATGTAGGTGGGTGTTTTGGTGGTGCTATTGTGGGTTACCGTTGTTGTTGGTGGTTGCAGGTGATGGGTTGCCATTGGTGGGTTACTGTTGCTGTTGGTGGTTGCCATTGCTGTGGGTTTGGTGTTACAATGGTGGGCTTGGGGGTTTGGTTTTGTGTTTTAATGGAGTTTCAGAGGTGGTGGTGGTGGTGGTGGTGATGGTGGTGGTGGTGATGGTGGTGTTTGGTGTTGCTGGGTGGTTGAGGTTAGTGTTCGGTTGTGCTGGTGTGTTCTAGTGACTGGTGTGTCAAAATAGATAATAATTTTTAATATTATTTGTTGGTATATTTTATATTATTTTAATAGGTTGTTTCTAAAAATAGAAATGTGGGGAGAGTTGTAAAATAGTTTAAGTAGGCTTTTAGGATGTAAAATAGAACTTTTTTGACCACCTGCTGCTGATGCTCTGACAGAAGGAGAGTCATGTCTTCCAATCCTATTTCATTTAAGCATTTGAGAAGTTTCAAGACTAGCTATTTCAATATCCTTTTTTTTTTTTGGTTGGGTTGAGTGCACTTTAACCAAGTTAGGTTGCCTGATCTGGTTTGGAGAAAGAATCCATGTATTTGTTGGGTTCAATATATTTTTTGGTCGTGTATTTGTCTGAATCTATATATTTGGCATTGGTAGAGATTTTTTTGTTGAATTTATGTTGGTTGTATTTGGATGGCAACATTTGGATTTGGATTTGGATTTGAAATCCATTGATTTAAAATGCCTTGATTTGAAATCCATTGATTTTAAAATTCCTTGTTTGGGTCTTTGTAAACAATGAAGGATTTGGAATTCCATTGTTTGGATACCTAAATTTAGATTTGGATTTAAGATCAATAAAATATATTTTTTAATTATTATTATTCTTAATCCTTCTATATTTTAATTTTTGTAACATTTTTAATAAATACATGAGGTAATGAAAAAGCCGCTGATAATCCAATTGACAAGATGATGACTAAATATCTTTCACCATAGCCAATTAAAAAAATGTCTTGCCAACTATTGATAACTAACATATTCTATACAAGAGAGAGAGAGAGAGAGAGAGAGAGAGAGAGAGAGAACCAAATGCACGAGTTTTTTCACAACTTCCAAAATCTCAAACTAAAAAATTATTCTAAAGTTCTTAACAAGTTCAACTCAGCTCTAATAAGTTTCCAGGTCTCAAATTCCTTAAACCCAAGTTCTAGGTTCTCATGTATCTTCCTCCTAAAACCCACCATCCAATAAAAACTCATTTGTATATTAGTCGATTCAAGGAAGTTGACTAGAATTTGAGGCAATGCTTCAGGCTAAGATAGGGCTTTGAAGAAATTAGTAGAGACAAAAACGCATGGAAAATGAAAGTTAAAGAGAGACATTGGGAGAAATCATTAGTTCTGCAAAGAAAAACATTTAGGATTTGAGATTTATAATGGTGCTTTCTTTCTTTCTCTGACTGACCAACTCTCTCTATCTCTCTATTTCGCTCAAAATCATACCTAAATGTACATGTCTCAAGCTCCTCCTCTCTCAAACCGATCTCTCTCTCTCAGATCGGTGTCTCTTTCAAATCAATGGGTCTCTGATTAGATGGTGATTACTAGGTTTTGCTCTCAATGGGTTTTGGTGTTTTGGTGATGGCTAGGTTTTGGTCTCAATGGGTTTTGATGTTTGGTTGCTAAAAAAATGCAAAAAAATGCAAAAAAAAAAAAAAAAGTTTTTTAATTTTGTGGCTGCCAAACATATTATTTGAGGAAGAGCATGTTCTTCCAACAAGATAATGAAAAGAAAAAAAAAAACTAAAAAAAAAATTATTTATTTATTTGTTTTTTTAAATAGTTTAGAATTTGTTTTTTTAGCATTTTTTTCAAATTAAAATGTTGACATGACATTTTTAAAACGCTAAATACAATTTCTTTTAAAAATATTATTTTAATGGCCACGTCAGTATTTAGTGTACCAACAGTGTAACCCGTTTGCTATATAAGCAATTTCTATTGGTGAGTTGATGGTATGGACCAAAATGAAATGCATTTTTCATTTTAAGGATTAAAAGTTGTAAAATAGAAAAATATGGACTAAAATAGAAATGAGTCTAAAATGTAAGAATTAAAAGTGCATTTATGCTTAAAAAAAAAGTAATTTCTAATCTCAACTATTAAATATAAAAAAACTATAAAAAGTAAAAAAGTGAAGTAGTAAAAAAATGTTGCAGCATTGGAAAAAGCCAAAAAACACTTCCGCTTTCAAACAGTCAGTCTTGAATTCCAAGAAAATGAAATGTGACTTGTCTACGTGGTAACGACCAATTGGAGAACCCCATCATTTGTAATATTATTATTATTATTATTATTATTATTATACAACTTAAATTTTTTTATTTATAGAAAAATATACAAGTTAAAATTAAGCCAGAAGATTTTCGCAGTTCGCACAGAATTAGCTAGGGGACGTCAAACTCCTTGCAATTACATATTCTACATTAATAATAGTCAATTGGTTGAACAGTCTCTAATGAAAAGTTCATATAACATTGGTATACAAGTTAATTAATAGGCATGGTGGTACTATGATGTTATCATACGATTGAAATTATATATATATATATATATATATTTATTTATTTATAGAGAGAGGTGTTCAAGTTACACATTTTTTAAACCATTAATTTATATTATATCTAATGGTTAAAAAAAATAGTGTTGTTGTGTCATTAAGTTATTAAATTCTCTTCCAAAAATAAATAAGAAGTCATTAAACTCTCTCTCTCTCTCTCTCTCTCTCTCTCTCTCTCTCTCTCTCTCTCTCTCTCTCTCTCCACGAACTCCACCCATGGATACACAACTCACAGTCCCCAATAGAAGCTCTTGGTTCCATATATACATTGTAAGGGTGTTCCAATGAGAACTAGATAACACCTTAATCTTTTCAGTCTAAAAGTCTGAATACCGGTACCTAATTCCTTCTTGTTTCTTAAATTTTCCTACAAAGTGACATTTATCGAAGACAAAAAAAAGAAAAAAGAAAAAAGAAAAAAACATGTAAGTGAACAGTCAATTTCTTAAAGGCAGCCAGTCTGGAAATATGAAGGATGGAATTTAGACAATCAAGTTGGTCCACAATGATTATAACTATCATGATGAAGAGGCTAATTATGTTCTAATTGATTACATGTACAATGATTATTTAGAATCATTTGGCAAAAATTTGAAGGCCAACTGTTTATTTGGCGAACCACCTGATGGATTACAGGATTGAAAAAGGTTAGGAAAAGTATAGTGAATTTAAGAAATTAAAAAAGCCAATTGGATGGCTTTTTATTTTTTATTTTTTTGGGGTTATGGGAGGAGTTTCTATTTGGGACTGAGTCATGCGTGTCCATTGGAGGAGTTCATGGGGTCCACGCAGGAGAGAGAGAGAGAAAAGACAACATTGGAGGTGAAAGAATTTAATGACTTTTTGTATATTTTTAGAATAAAATTTAATGACTTAACGACATGACGCTAGTCTTTTTTTTAACCAATAAATCTAATGAAAATTAATAGTTAAAAATGCATAATTCTTATGAAGTTATATTAGATGTAATTTAAATCCATCTTTTATATATATATAAGAAAAAATGCTCACACATCCTTTGAATTTTAAAGTAGCGACTATTACACCGTCTAAACTTTTGTTTCGGCCAATTTACTCTATGAACGTTACATATGTGTCAAATTAGTACTTCTGTTAAGAAAACTAACAGACTTCTCATGTGAAAGTAAAAATAGAAGAGAGAGAAACCTTCATTCAGTTTGGAGCTAGGATCTCCTAAATCCAACTGTGATATCCCTCAACACTACCGCTGATCTTGCCATTGTGATTCTGCCGGAGCTAGAGTTCTTTGTCTTGACAACGCCTTACTTGGTTTGGTCGTGCCACTCAACAGCAATCACTGGAAGTTCGAGGAAGTTTAATTCACACCCTTGGAATCTTCGTCCTCATAAAGCCATGTACAAGCGGGCTGGTGATGTCAACCTGATTATTTAGTGGGTTTGGGTCTGAGAGTAACCAAGACGGTGAGGTTCTTCGGCAGTGCAGTGGACTCCTAATTATTTAATAAAATAGAAGCCCTAACAACATTCATGCCACTAAACAAAGGAATATAATATTTCATATCTCATTACATTAGATTTTAGATTACACATTGCCATCTCTCAGTTTTTGGTTTCTTGGTTTTTGGCGCTGAGTCATCCAAGTCATGTATTCAACCTCTGATACAAAACCTTCCTCCTAACACTTCCTCAATAAAACATTTTAAATAGGCTTAACATCTCCAAGTTGCTAATAGAATGACCATGAACCCATGAATGACGGTTTCTTGTAGAAAATTTAACCCACGAGCAACAATTTTGTGCAGAAAATTGAACCCATAAATGGAAACAGGACAAAGAGGCGAGATCAATGGTAGGATTGAGGGATGGTGCAGTTGGATTGAGAGACATCCTCTCTCTCTCTCTCTCCTAGGTCTCTTTGTCTCTCTAAACTAAATGCAGGCTTCTCTCTCTTATCTCCACTGGATTCAAGTAACTTTTTGTGTTTATGTGTGATACATGTGACTAGTTTGTTGGTTTTTTAATGTCAAACTAACTAGAGTATTAATTTAGCACGTGCAAAGTTTATGGAGTAAATTGGTTAAAACAAAAGTTCAAGAGGTATAATAGCCACTGCTCTAAAGTTTAGGGGGTGTTTGAGCATTTTTCCCATATATATAGAGGTAGGTTCAAGTTACATTTGGTGTAACTCTAAACAATGTTACACCTCTCAATAACTTGTTACTAAATTCATATTTTGAAAATCCAAACATCAAATTACATGTTTTAAATGTTCTAAATATGCATGCCAATTTTCATACCAATCGGATGTAAGTTATCATTTAATTCATAAACTCATCTTTTATACATTATTTTAAACTACAAAAACTTGAATTTAAACAATTGATTGATGATATGATTATTGATCTTTGATCATCTTTAAATATTTTAAGTACAGAGAATATACAAAAATAACGTATATCTCTAGAGATGATCATCTTTAAATTCTTCATATCTTTGATGATCTTTAAATTTTCTAACCCTCTTGGATACAGTAGGTGATCCTGGAAGCTCTTTGAAGAAAGATCTCTTGCCTCCACACACAATATCAGACATATTATTGTCTTTCTTCTGCAATCTACAATCTACAGTCTACGATTACAATAAACAACAATACCAATTACTACTCCTACAACTAGACGAATCTCGGCTTTCATTTAACATCATTTCAGCCATTTGCTCTTTTAGAAGAGCGATCTCATAAGTGTTTTCCTCGATGGGGGAAGGACCACTAGTAGACATCTCTTTAGCATGAGACCTAGTGATGATAGGATCACAATGTGACGGTAACTTGGATTGTTTCCTTTGAGCAATCTTTTCTCTTTATAATCCTGGAAAGGAAAAGAATGGGATGGGGAAGAAATCGGGTACATTTGAAAATTTGACAATGTGGAAATGCGAAACAAACACGAAGTTAGTTTAGGTTCTTGCTTATTTAAAATGCACCTACCATGGTGAGTTTCTATTGCGATGTAGAATTAATGCACAAGCTAGGAAAGTAACCTGAACTTTCATATAATGCTTGAAATTGAGGGATGGACCCTTCTATTTTGATTACAAAGAAAGAAATGCTTTTACAAAACTTTGGCCTCTTACAATGCCCCCAAAACATGGGCTATATACAATGGCTCTAACAGTGGGCCATTAACAATACAAGGGAATTCAAATTTACAATGAAAAGGCTTCATTCTGGATGGCCTTGCCTTCTCAGAGAATCTTGAACTCTTGGAAATGTCCTCCTTGGCGCGGAGTTCCGTCTACTTGCCACAAATTTTATCTGTACATATTTACATGATGAAGCCATTAGTGTATGCATGCATGCCCTTGTAGGGTTGGAAACCCTTAAGGACCAGGTATGATCTAATGTGCAAGCAATGGGGTTGCTTTTTCCTAGGGATTAATCGCAGATGCTGTGTAAACAGGATGGATAGAACCTGGAGTAGAGCACAACTCTTTGACGCAAGCAAAAAGGGCAACCTGCAAATAGAAATTGGACACTTTCCCCTTGACTCATTTTGAAAGCGATCCTAAAAAGGATATTCTACCCTAGGCTTGGATGTTCACTCGACTTTGGCTCTTCCTAATCCTCATGGGTTTTGACTTAGTCTAGGCCAACTATATGAGACATAGCTTAACTAGTAAGTTGGTCCTATTCATAGTGGGAACCTTGATCATCTAATAATTCCCTTCATGGAAGTTATGGGATAGAGCAGATCAAAGGGGCCCTTTTCAGCTACCCTTGTCCACCTATGGACCCAGAAGTGCCTACAAGTTGACGCCCAATAACTATCTGAGATATATGCATCCAACATTGGCCTTCAACGCTAAGTTTGGGTTCAACCTAATATAAGGAGTGATGTCATGCATTTTGAAATGAAAGGGGAAAGACTTTCCAAGCACAACAAATATATGAACAGATAACGATGTAAAGCTGTAAAGGAAAGCTGTAAAGCATGCTTAGGTTTGCACATGTGAAGGAAACCTGTAAAGCATGCTTAGGAAAGCAGGAAAGCAAGAAAGCTTCACACATACGAAAATACCTCAAAGCTGGTTTTGGAAAACCATTTGAAAACATTCTTGAAAAACACCTATCACAGGGCTCACGCACTTGAAATGTACATGCTCGGAGCTTGGGTGCTATGAAAAGAGGTATACCTCTGGTTTGTGACTAGAAAATGAGTCAATTTTAATCAAGTTATCAAAGGTAAGTGAAGTCACCACCAATCATTAGGTTTTTTCTAAGGTTTGATTGGTCACTTGACTCTATTTGATTTTATTACCAATCCTAGGCTAAGAAAAAAGGTGTTTTTTCTAATATGATATGGATGGATAAAAAATCTTGATTCTTGAGTTTAGAAGTTTGGTTACATGTGGGGAAGGTGTTAGGCACCTCACAACGCCTTTCCAAGGATAGTCCTTTATTTTTGTAAAATCTTAATGTAAGGATATTGACAACTAAAAATGAGCTATTAGCATTAGCTTTCGGGGTTTTAACCGAATTGAGCTTTGAGGTTTGGTTTCAGAAAGGGTGTGATCTCGATCAATGCTTTTCTAGTGTGTTTGGAATCGATGCCATATTCCATAATGAAAATTTGATAGCATTTTGCCTTATTTTTGTAGTGAAAATCCGACAGTGCTTCACCTCAGGTGTGTTATAACACACAAAAAGCTATGGCGCACTGATAGGGTTTCATGCCTGTGTATACAGCACGTGCCAACATGCTCGTGCTAGGACGAGCTGAGGCCCCTAAAAGCATCTAACATATTAATGTTTGTCGCATACATGGAGAAACCAATGTCACTTAGTGACATGGATCGAGACGATCACACCGCGATGATCATGCACACAATATAACACAAATATGCACTTACATCAATAGCCTTGGGCACATACCCACTCTACAAGGTTAAGAGTACTCGTGACTAGAGAGGATCGCTCACGTAGCCATGAGAGGGAGATTCTAGCCTTTTACCCCTATTTTTAAAAATATTTGGCAATATGCCTCTGTTTCCAAACTATTTAGGTCCATGCCCCTGTTTTGAAACTTGATTTCCTCAAAATTGAGTTTCAATGAAGAACTCGATTGGTTTAAAATTGAGTTATGCCTAATCAAACTTAAAAAAAAAAACAAATTTGCGTGGAACTTGAGTTCCATTGAAAATGCCGCTATAGGTGTTACTGAACGGCATTATAGGTTTTGGGCTGATCAAACTTTAAAAAAATTGCATGGAAATGTCGCTATAGGTGTTACCGAACGCCGCTATAGGTATGGAACTCAGGCTCCATAAACTCGAGTTCCATGCAATTTTTATTTATTTATTTATTTTTTTAAGTTTGATTGCCCCATATTCGATTTTCTACCAATCAAGTTCTTCATTGAAACTCGATTTTAATAAAATCGAGTTTCGAAACAGGGGCATAAACCTAAATAGTTTGGAAACAGGGGCATATTGCCAAATATTTTGAAAAATAGGGGTAAAAGGCTAGAATCTCTGCCATGAGAGTCCATCATACAAAGTGCATAATCACCCACACACGGGCATATACACACACACACACACACACACACACACACATATACATACATACATACATACATACATACATACATCATGCATAATGCTATCACATAGAACGGGAAAGTAAAGTAGACATTGCCAACGTCCCAAGGGTATGGCCTAGCAAGGTACATGAAATGTAAAACAGACATTATCATACCCAAGGAACGCAGCCTAAGCAAAGTGCAGGAAAGATAAAGGGTATATGGAGTGGAAACCCTAATACAATGCTCTAGAGAAAAGGCCAAGAGAGAGAGGGAAAGATATAACCATTTGGGGAGGCTAGGCCTTCTAATCTACTGAACATTGCCCATTTTGGGCATGCATCTTCTTGCTTGCGTCCTTGCCTTTATTTCCTACGCTTAGAGGTCGTGCCCTCATTATAAGCGTCCTTGCTCCATGCATGTACATGCAATGACAAAGGAAACAAGCTAGCAAGCAAGCAAAGAAATAACTAGAAAGAAAGCATGTAGAGGGATGAACTAGCAAGGAGAGCCAAACGGGGGTGTAGACATTGCATTTTGTACCTTTTACGACTCAGGCCCTCATTCCCCAATGATGCTAAAATTCTAAGGCCCAAGTTTAATTTAGGGCCTGATCAAATTGACTTAAGAAATGTGAAAATGGAAAATATAACTCTTTATGAGAAAATAAGTCTATTTTTGGAAAATAAAGGCCAAGGAGACTCTCAGCCTACGTATGCAGGCCAAGAAGACCCCTATTTTTCAGATATATAAAGCCTTACATGGTATATTTCAAAGACACTGAAAATCCTAAGGGAAAACCTAAGATTCACTAGAAATAGTGAATCAAAAAGGGAGTTTTTCACAAAACATTCTCAAGTCAATTTTATTTTAATTGGGATCTTTTCTGGTCTTGATTCTCAAGTTTTGAAGTTTACTAATCATTTTTGTTTGGTTGTGAATAGATTTGATTGAGGGAAACAGTCAAAAGCAAGCTAAAGAGATTTTTGTTTTGAGGTATATGTTCTAACCTTTTTTTCCTTTCATTTCTGCTTTAATCTTGTTTTCAATCTTTTTTCTTTGCTTTGTTTGTGTTTAGTAGGGGTGTAATCGGTTTGGGTCGGTCGGTGTTGAACGCAATTTTTGCATCGAACCAAAAATTTCAGTTTTAATTTTTGAGTGCTGAAATCGACTTGTAAGGAAGGGATGCCAAACCAACCAATTACATTCAGTTTTGGTTCCATTCGGTCGGGTTTCAGTGTTTGGAATGTGAGAAACAAGACTATTGCAACAAAGGTTTCTCTCTGCCTAAAAGAATTCATTATTTGACAAGACTTTATTTCTTCGAAATTAAAGGTATACGATCGGACGTGATTAGTAATAAGGTGCAGCAACAAAGGTTTCTCTCTGCCTAGGGACGTAGTGCTTGTGCCTGCCTCCCTTCCAGTGTAGAATTGTTTATCCCTTTGTAGAAGGTGTTTAGTAGTCTTCTTGGAATAGTAAGGCTATTCCTAGGCTTGTTGGGGTTCTCTTTAAGGGGATTTGGGAAACAGTTTGAGGGGATTAACACTATCGATGATCTGACTCAATCTTGGAAAAAGCTTACCCTCTCCGAAAGAGAGGGGCCGAGGTGCAGTCTCACTTATGATCATAGTAGCACTGAGTTTTCCATTGCTGCAAAGTCCTTGACGAAGAGGCTATTAATGTGGAGGTTATAGCTCGAACCTTTACGCCTCTGTGGAGGGCCAGAAATGGGTTCAAAATCAAGAGGTTTGGTGACCATAAACTTCTATTTACTTTCGACAATGAGAAGGATGTTGACAGAATTCTGGCGAGCGACCCTTGGAGCTTCGACAAGCATCTGGTGGTCATGCAGAAATATGATGGTAATTCTCCTTTAGGATATCAAATTTGATAGAACAAGCATTTGGGTTCAGGTACATGGCATTCCACTCAGATACATGAGCTTTGAAGCAGGGGATAAAATATGTGAAGTTATTGGAGATGTGACCAAACCTTCGGATACCAAGCTGTTTGATGGTGGGAATTTTATACGACTTCATGTATCCATTGATCTTTCCTTGCCCCTATGCCGCGGTTGCCTTATCTCTCTAACCGAAGGGAATGACGTATGGGTATCTTTCAAGTACGAAAGACTACCAAATATGTGCTATTGGTGCTGTAGGCTAACTCACGACGACAGGGACTATGATCTTTAGGTCGAGAGCGAAGGAACTCTGAAACCAGAACAAAGAGCCTTCGGTCCACACCTTAGAGCTCTGCCGTTTGTTGCTGCAATAAAAAACGTAATCAAAATCCCAGATTTTTATGCAGAAAAAAAGAAGGCTAGCCATGCTCCTTTCATGGACCGGACTTCAGGCCAGCCACCACAGTCTGACAGATTAGCTGAACCAGAGTAACCACAAGTGGAAGAGGGACGTTACGAAGAGACAATTAATGCCCATCAATGTGTAACAAATCAATTAAATTTAAGTCCTTGTCAAAAACTGAAACCAGCTCAGAAAATCCAGCCAAGCCCATGATTGTAGGAAATTTATTGGAGCTCGATGATTTGGATTCGTCCTTTAATGAGAATGAAGGAGTTTTATGTAGGTTTGGAGATGTTGTGTCAGTGGAAAAATTGTACAACAATACAAATGCACGTGAGACTTTGAGTGTTTCTAATGAGTTGCCAACCAAGTCACGTGCAACTAATGCCACGGGTAGGGTTTCTCCCAATGTGGACACAAAAAATTAGAGATCCTGCTACTGTTGTTCTAGACAAGGGGCAGAGGCTCTCAGGTTAGAGAAGAACTATAGAGGGAGTTGAAGAAAAGCTTGGTTTGTTTGCTAAATATGTCCAAGCTTCCCATGGAGATGATCACACAAATTTTATATTGGCAGAGGCTGATAACTAGCCCTGCCAGGAGAAATGAGCTACTTAGTGTGGTATTGTTGCGGGCTTGGGAACCCGCGTACAGGCAGAGAGCTGGGAGAACTAGTACGGGCAAAAGATCCCTTTGTTGTGTTTTTAGCTAAGACACTAATAGATGATGCAAGGCTAGAATTCATTCAAAACAGTATTAATTTTGATCATAGGTGGATGGTTCCGAAAGTGGGGAGAAGTGGTGGTTTGGTTCTTTATTGGAGATCATCAATCAATCTGTCAATTGAGGGGTTGGATAGGTATTATATTAATGCTATCATTAACAAAGGTAGGGAGAGTGAATGGCGATTTACAGGTTTCTATGGTGAACCTGACACAACAAGACGACATGAGGCTTGGGAAAAACTCAGAAATTTGAATTCAAGAAGGGAGAGACCATGGTTGTGTTATGGAGATTTCAATGAAATTGTTCGACAAGATGAAAAATTAGGAGGTGCAGCTCGACCACATGTCCAAATGCAGATGTTCAGGGAAGTGATTGATGAGTGTGGTTTTATGGATTTGGGATACGAGGGCTCAAAATACACTTGGAGTAGGCATTTTGAAAATGGTAACTCAATTTAGGAACGACTTGATAGATGCTTAGCTACCAATAGTTGGTTTATGAAATTTCCAGGATCAAAGGTTTATCATTTGAGGTGCGGCTCATCAGACCATATTCCTCTCCATGTTGTTCTATCGGATTTGGATTTTCCTAAGTGGAAAAAATTATTTCGCTTTGAGGGCATGTGGTTGTCAAATAGGGAGTGTGAGGAAGTTGTGTTTTCAGCACGGAATACTGGTGGGGGTCTACGGTTTGGTGGTGAAGTGTTGGCTAAAGTTGAAAAATGTGGCAAGAAATTGACTTGGTGGGATGGAAATGTTTTTGGAAATGTGAGGAAAGAATTAGATCGGTTAAGGAAGCAACTCACAAAGGCCGAATCTGAAGCCATGATTAGTAGTAGCAACCTTCGGGTATTGCAGCTAAAAAAGGAGATTGATGTATTACTGGATAAGGAGTCTACCATATGGGCTCAAAGGTTGAGATTATTGTGGGCAAGGCAAGGAGATAGAAATACAAAATATTTCCACAGTCGTGCAACAAGGAGATATAGAAGAAATAAGGTGGAGGGAATTAGAGACGAGGAAGGTAATTGGAGGAAGCAGCAAGATGAGATAGCCGAAGTGTTAGTTAAATATTTCAAGGATCTTTTTCTACAAGTGAGCCGAATGAATCCCAAGAAGTGCTGTCATGTATACCTACCATCATTGATGAGGATATGAATGCTATGTTAGACCAAGATTTTAGTGAGCAGGAAGTGGTTATTGCCTTAAAACAAATGGCACCCGTGAAAGCTCCTAGATTGGATGGAATGCCACCACTTTTCTACTAGCATTTTTGGGGAACAGTTAGCCATGATGTCACCTCTTCTATTTTGGCATGGTTGAATTCAGGTATCTTATCAACTCCTTTGAACCACACTTTTATAGCCCTCATCCCAAAAATTCATAATCCCGAATATGCTCATCAATATCGCCCCATTAGCCTATGTAATGTCTTGTACAAGATTTACTCAAAATTTCTAGCAAACAGTTTGAAAAAACTAATGCTACACATTATCACAGAACACCAATTGACCTTTACAAAGGATAGACTTATATCTGATAATATTCTTGTAGCTTTTGAGACCTTGCATAGCTTACAAAATTATAAGTCTAATACTCATGGGTTTATGGTTTTAAAATTAGATATGAGTAAGGCTTACGACCGGGTGGATTGGAATTTTCTAGAACAACTTATGAGAAAATTGGGGTTTAATGAAAGATGGATACATTTGATTATGGGGTGTGTCAAAATAGAAAACTATTCGGTCCTAGTTGTTAGGACATATGTGTTTCACTTGTTTAGAACATATATCATTCATTATTTATGTAATTGGCTAATCCTTTGTCAAAACGCACTTTACTTGTAATTGGGTAGATTTAGGATGAGGTTAATGCTTCAAGAAATAAGGTTTTAAGATCAAGTGTTAAAACCATGCAAGTCTGTCCAAGAAACAAGTTGAGAAGTGCTCTTCATTAAAGCTCGATAGCTAGCTTGACAGCTGCATCTATCGAGCTTTAAGAAGCTGTTCTAGCCCTGAGGCTCGACAGCTGCTCGACAACACCTCGACACTTGTAGCTATCGAGATTTAAGAAAAACAGATTCCTAGTTCTGTTTTAACTCTATTTCATGGATGTGTCTTATGGACTTCTTTTCTCCTAACCCTAGACATATAAAAGGATTATTTTAAGGGCCGTCAAAGGGTGGCAAGTTGCACAAGCATTGAGAATTCCTTGTTCATGCAAATTGTAACTTGAAATGAAGTTCTTGCCCTAGTTCATCTCTCTTGTGAAGAAGTTGCTGTATCTTTGTACCATAGGGTTTTGTAACCAAGCATCTTCTTGATATTCATCGTGTGGATGAATTGAAGAACTTTGCAGCCAACAAATCTTCTCTAGTTGGTGATTGAAGTCGCGTACTGGGATCCGCGCAATTGGTTAGTCATGTACTTGGGAGCCGTGCATTGAAAGGAGAAACTGTCACTATAGAACAAGTCCAATTGGGTATTGGGGTAAGGGTTTAACTGTAGGTCGGTAAGGTACTTGGGATTATTATACTTGTAACCGCTTGTTGTGATAATAGTGAAGTTTCGGGAGTGGTGACCTTAAAATCACCGGGTGGGGTTTTTGTCGTGTAGGTTTTCTCTATTCGTAAACAAATCACCGTGTCATTTACTTTCTGCTGCATATTTTAGTTTATTGGTGATTTGTTTGTGCTACCACGCGTTTGCATGTTAATTTGATTAATTAATAAACTTGGCTAATTAATTAATTAATCTATCACAAGGGGTCAATACGTTTTTGGCCTATCACTAGTGAATGGTGAACCAAGTGGCATGATCTAACCTACTCGTGGGATTACACAGGGTGACCCACTGTCCCCTTTTCTTTTTTTGCTTTGTATGGAAGGGTTGAATAGGCTTATTAAGAGAGTGGAATGTAATGGTGACATACATGGGTATTCTCTTTGCAGGAGAGGGCCTAAACTAACCTATCTGCTCTTTACAGATGATATTCTACTCTTTTGTAGGTCAACTATGGAAGAATGTGGAAAGGTGTTGGAAATTCTGAATGTGTATGAAAGGGCATCGGGACAAAAAGTTAATCAGAGCAAGACATCACTATTTTTTAGCAAAAACACTTCCAATGATGTGAAGCATGAAATTAAGGTGGCTTTGGGTGTTCTAGAAATTATGCAATATGAGAGGTATTTGGGGCTCCCATCATTGGTGGGAAAAGGGAAAAAAGCAAGCTTCAACTACATTAAGGAAAGGGCGTGGAGGAAGTTGCATGGGTGGGAAGGAAGATTACTATCTCGAGCTGGTAGGGAGGTGTTGTTGAAGGCAGTCATCCAAGCTATTCCAACTTACACTATGGGGTGCTTTAAATTTCCCATTGGTTTGTGCAACGAAATTGAAGTGTTAATAAAAAGATTTTGGTGGGGTCAACAAGGCGATAGGAGGAAAGTGCATTGGGTGAAGTGGGAAGAGATGACAAAGGCAAAAATAGAACGCAGAATGAGATTTAGAGATTTAGCCATGTTCAATGACTCTTTATTAGCGAAACAAGCCTGGAGACTTTTGCACAATAAACAATCTCTCTTTTACAAGGTTTTCAAGGCATGTTTTTTCCCCAATACTACAATCATGGAGGCTTCGGATTCAAGAATGGGGTCCTATGCTTGGAAGAGTATTTTAGTAGGAAGGGAAGTCATCAAAAGGGGTTCAAGATGGAGGATTGGGAATGGTGAGAAAGTAAATATATGGCAGCACAGGTGGCTACCAAGAAAACACCCCCCATGCCTGCCCACATGCCCCATTGAGGATTTTGAACATGCCATGGTGAGCTGCCTCATCGATCCTAGCACAAGGCAATGGCACACAGACCTGGTGGATGGAATTTTTGTAGAGGAAGATGTAGAACTGATTAAAAAAATCCCACTAAGCAAGAAGGTAACAGAGGATGTTCTTTACTGGCCTTTCACGAGCAATGGCATGTACAGCAGTAAATTAGGCTATAGATTCCTCAAGGAAGAAGTAGAGCAGCCGAATTCACCTCAAGTGCCACCGCTTTAAGATAAAAATTTGTGGAGAGCTATTTGGGCGATGCGTGTACCTCAAAAAGTGAAGACTTTTATGTGGTGGGCCTACCGTAATACCATGTCGATGAAGGAAGCTTTGGTGAAAAGAACCATCATCCCCGACCCAACATGTGATAGATGCAGAAGTGCTATGGAAAGCCCATTGCATGCGTTGTGGTCTTGCTCAGAGGTTGATACTGTGTGGACTGATCAGTCCTTGTGGGATTTTAGAAGTCACGTTAGTTTTGCTGATTTTAAGCAGCTGGTGTCATGGGTAGCTGAAGAAGGAAAGAAGCTCGAGCTATTCGCATTTTTGTGGTGGCTAATCTGGCATCAATGCAATCAGGTCTGGGTCAGAGCATCAGTAATAGCGTTTCACTAGGTTGCTGAGGTAGCACGAAATTCATTAATTGAATATCACTCCAGGCTTGCGGACACCGACTCACAGATTGAGCCACGCAGTCACTGTCTACACACTAAATGGCTGCCTCCTCCAAGGAATTTGGTAAAAATAAATTTTGATGGTGTGGTGTTCTTAAAGGAAAATAAATCTGGAATAGGTGTGGTGGTCAGGAATGAAGACGGGTTGGTGTTAGGATCTTGTACTAAGCGTTTGTCCCAAGCTTACAATGCAATGGAGATTGAAGCAATGGTAGCAGTAACAACCTTAGTTTTTGCAAGCGAATTGGGTGTAAGGCGAGCTATTCTTGAAGGGGACTCTATGGCTGTTATCAAAGCACTGAAAGAGTTTGAGGATACTTTATCTCCTTCAGGTCTTTTACTGGAGGATGTTAGAATGTTTTCCCAAAGATTTGAGGATACTTTATACGACCGTGTTGGTTTGGTGTCTCCATCAACTATTGCAACTTGCAATATATATATATATTGAAACAGAAGCATATCATTCAATTAATCAGAAAAATTAGAATCTTGGTACAGAGCTTCTCTAGCTATTGGAGGAACATCTTCCATCAAATACATATCCTCAATAATATTCCTAGCAAGCTGAGCTAATACATGAGCTACCCGATTTCCCCCTCTCCTAATACAATCAATCCTTACCCAATGTAAATTTCTAATCAAGTGTTGAATATCTCCAACCACATTCCCAAGCATTGACTGATCAATCTTCAGAGTTGAAATAGCTTTCATGGCAGAACTATTATCTCCTTCAATAACTAATTTAGAAAAGCCCGCATCCACCACAAACTTAATAGCCTTTCTACATGCAAGTAGTTCAGCTTCCTCACTGTAAAACACTTTTGGACCCTTAGCTGCCATGGCTGCCATAACCTCACCTTTCTCATTGCGTATAATGGCACTATATCTAGATCTGTTGAGGCTTGAGAACACCGCTGCATCAAAATTAAGCTTAAAGACCGACTGGAGAGGAGGCTGCCAGGTATTCCGAGCAGGCTGCATCACTTGTTCAATTCTCATCTGTTCTTGGGCAGTCCGAAACTCCTCTAACAGCTCTCAGGCTCAATTGATCAACCATCCTAGATCATGGAACTTCCCTCCATGTACAACCAGATTTCTTTAATTCCAAATCAGCCAAGCTTGGACCAAGACCTCCTCCATGTCATGTAACTCAACCCGATCCAACAACTTGCAATATATCTTTGAGCATTAGCATTAGGATGTAAGTTTTTTTTAGCATATGTAAACAATAAGGGTACCAGGGACGGACCTAGGATTTGAAGCTGGGGGGGGGGGGCGGAGATAAGCAAAAAAAATATTTTCAAATACGCATCCATATAGTATTAATAAACTATCAACCAAGACAAATACCCAAAATTCATTGTTTCTTAATATATTAAGATACAATCATCTACCAACAAAAACAAAAGCCATGAAACACTATTATTTCTTATGCAATCATCTATGAAAAGGGAACTCAACGCTCTTCCAAATCTTCAAAAATCATCTATGATTGAATCTAAACTAAATGTCGAAGCTATATCCTTTTCAATGTATAACATCAACGAGTCCATCAAAAAATCATTTCCCCTACCTAATACCACTATCGACACTATGTTAACTTTTCTTAACTTTACCCTTTTTTTTGTCACTTGTCCCTATTATTGGCCAACTACCAGTCAACAAAGAACAAATAGTCAAACACTATACTAATATATTCTCTAATCTCTACAAACTCTACTCTCTCTCTATCTCTCTTATCTATATAATATAAGAGAGAGAGAGTCACAAACACACAGTGACAGAAAGTCACAAAGCCAAAAAGTCAAAAAAAAGAGAGGCACAAATTCAATTCACAATCAACAACTCAGTTCATCACTCATCAATAAAAACCACAAGTCCACAAGCACAAATTGTTAGATTCTGAGATTCACAAATATTATATTAGGTTTTGAAGGAAATAATAGATTAAATACTTGTGAGTTGAGCGAGAGCAATAAAGCTAGGTTGGGCAGATCGAGCAACCGGCGGCAAGATGGGTCTCGCATGGGCATGGTGACGGTGGGGCCGTTGGTGTAGCTGTTTCCTGTTTGGGTATGCGACAGGAATTGGTGGCGGTGTGAGGCGTGAGCGGCGACGTGGGTCTCTCTTGCATGGTGTCTATCTCGCCTTTCAGTCTCCCCTCTCTTTTCTTTTCTTTTTTCTTTTTCCTTCGTTTTTGCTTGTTTCATTTGTTCCTTTTGCTAGGTTTTCAATTTTTTTCTTTTTTACATTTTTTTAGACTTACATGGGCTCTTGACTGGGCTAGCCGGTTGGGATAGGGGGGGCCAAGTCCTTTTTTTGAAAAAAATTATCTACTAAATTTTTTTTTTGGGCCAGGGGGCCCGGGACCCCTTAGGCCCCCACTTGGGTCAGGGGGGCCCAGGCCCCCTTAGACGGTAATAGGTACTGTAATCTAATATTTATTCCTATGGTTTAGCTATTTGGTAATTTGGTTATGTTATTATTAAAAGAAATAGTCATTCCTTATGAATAATGATTATTTAAAATAAGGCCTAGTTATTCATCTCTAAAAAGGTTATAATAGATATTCCTTAGTAAGTGTATTAATTTCTAAAATTAATATATTTCCAAATAAATAAACTTTCCATTTGCACATAACAATTATGAAAATAAAAAATCATAAAAAATAACTAATCTCTCTTTCAATTTTTTTTTTAAATATATATATTTTTTAGGATATATAATTATATGAGTGTTGATGCTCATTTTGGACAAGCCCAACAGCAAGAAGAAGCCTAACAATATGGGTAGGAAAAGAGTTAGTGGATTGAGAGAAAAACCCATCAAGCCCGAATGACAAGAATAATGGGCCATAGGCTTATAAAGTAAACAAATGGGTCTCGGGAAAAGCAAAAGGGCCTAAAGGAGCCCACAGGAAGAAGCCGTAAACCCACGGGCATTATGTGATATAGAAAAGTGAGAATGAGCCACAGCAGGCCCGAAGTAATGAAGTAAGAAAGTAAGGGGTTGATGGAAAGCCCATGAACCCCAAGGATGAAGGATATGGTAATTGGGCCAAGGAAGCCTAAAAGAGTTAGTAAAAGCCCATAGGAATCTAGAATTGAAAATGGGCCAAGGATGCCCAAAGGAAGAAAATGGGCCGAGGATGCCCAAGGAGGAAGAAATAGGCCAAAGGAGCCCACAAGTAATGTAATGGGACAAGAAAGTCCAAAGTAACATGAATATAAACCTAATGATAATATTGGGACATTGTAACTGATTGAGGGAAGAGCATACAGCAGGCCCGAAAAAGGTCCAACGAGTATGGATCAAATAGCATAGCAGCAGGAATAACAAAATGGCATGGCAGTAATACTGGCAAGCCAACGGAAGGAACAAATAATGGACTAAAAGAGAGAAAAGCTCACAATCGAGCAAGGCCCAACCCTTGGAGGAAGCAAGCCATAAAGAATGGAGGATCAGAAAAAATTTCACGCCACAAGAGGTCAAGAATGAGCAGTAGAATGCATAGACAAGCCTCCAGTCTACGGCAAATGCATGAGCAACAGACAAGCTTTGGACATACATGGAAGTGGAGCACGTACAAGGCCCAGACACCACCAAACTGTACCCAGCTAATACAGGAGTGGTGGGTCATGGGTCAGAGGTAAGAAAGGGTATGGTCTGGCGGTAAGGAGAAGGGAAAGCCTATTTTGGGGTTCCCGCTCAAACTCTTATAAGGAAATGTCCTGTTAGGATGACATGCCACTCAAAAGAGGGAATGATGAGTTAGAATCACTAGGTGCATGCCATGAGGGATAGTAAGAAAGAATACCCACATTGTGGTGGATAACAATGCCATGGTGAACAAGCATAAAAAACATTTTTTCATTGTCTGGTAATGGGAAGTGGCATAGCCAGCACAGGTAAGTGGTGGTGGCTAGGTAGCTGACAAACTAGTGGGTGGTCAAGAAGGACACCCACATCTAGACAAAAGTAGTTAAAGGGTAAAATGGTAAAAACCAGTCATGACAGGTAGTATATAAAGGGCCCTCGCCGTGCACAATATCATCATTGCAACAGTAGCAACCACTAGGAGAATTACAACAACACCATCACCATAACATTACACGAGTAAGCACTAAGAAAGAAAGAAGAGGAGTGGGAGAGAATCAAAGTAAGAAGAAAAAAAAGAGAGAAAGAGAATCCGGAAGAGAGATAGAGAGTGTAGAATGGCAGGCATGCACCAACAGGTTAATCCTTTCTCTCCCTCTAATAGCCTACCCTCTGTTGAGGATAAATGATTCGTTTGGGCATAAGCCATTCAAGCCCGTTTCCTCAAAGTGGATAATTTCTACATTAGGATCCTCTTGCGAGGTTACCCACGTTGAGGAAGTGGTTCCCTCCTTGGTCTTAGTCCCATAACATAACTGAATACGGCAGACTAACATTTTCCTTTTGATTTTATTATTTATTGTAATTATTTCCTTTCTTACCTTTGCAATTTCACTTACAACATGTTTTTCTTTTATTGCTATATTGTTCTTTTCTCTTAAGGATTCCTTATTAATCTAACGGGAAGCATATTGCCTTTATTATTGTCATACTGTACTTGTCTGCCATAACCATTCTGTGACAGCTTTGCCTGCCATGGGCATGTGACCAAAGTTTCAGTAAAAAGGGGCATAGTTTGTGCACAAGTCAGCCCAAGGTAGGTTGCGATTGGACCAGTCCCAACTCTCCTATCTAGAACTCTTGGGCCTCAGTACAGTAGGAGGCAGTCCAACCCAAAATCACATAAGGCCCACTACAATGAGTAAGCTATTCCCTAAAATATATCTTAAGTTTGATTTAAAATGTTTTCATTTCATTGTTTTCAAGGTTCTATTATTGTGTTGTCACCAAACAAATGAATAGTAATAAGTATGATAGTACAACTTCTTGTATTCATTGTAATAACTATTCCTATTCCTATTCCTATGTAATTACCGTTACAATATACCAAACGTGTCCTAAAAGCACTAGCATCCAAGGATGCAAAAAAAAAAAAAAAACATATATTACATCTTCAAACACCACTTTATTTGGTTTACCAACTTATTTCACAACTCACTATACATCCCAGTTTTTTTATTTTTACATACAACCCAATAAAATAATATAAACTATATAATAAAATAAATAAAAGTACTCCTCTCTTTCTTTCCTCCTAGTCTCTTTTTCTCTTCATCCACAATCACAAACACCACACCCCAACCACAAATATAATCAACCACCACACCCATGATCAAAATTAGCCACCTCCACCACAACCAAAAATCAGTTAGTATCCACTTTTAGTATCCATCCAAAAATCAATCCCATAGAAAAAAAAAACACTAAACTAAACTAAACCAAACCACAACACAACAACCACCACCCACATAGCCCACCACCACCTAAAATCCAACAACACCACCACCACCAACATCAACAATAACCACTGCCAAATCCACACCCACAAACCCAAATAATAAAAATAATAAAAACAAAAACCAAATCAAAACCACAATGCACAACCACCAACTAGAAAAAACACAACAACCACCACCGCTAAACCCACCACTGCAATCTACCACTACACAGATCGGATTCCACCACCTCATGACCCACTAAAACCCAAACCCATACATCCACAACCCACCCCCACCATAGCCAATGCCCACCATGACCTAACGGCCACCAGTAACCTACAACCTGAAACTTTCCACTACCAAGGCCGATCTACAACTACCCACCCAAGGCCGATTCAAAGCCCACCTACCTAAACCAATTTGAAGCCACCCAAAACAACCAACCAAAATCTTTAGAGAGAGAGAGAGAGAGAGAGAGCGGCAAGTGTCATCGTGAGAGGAAGAGAGGAGAAATGAAAGAAGAGAAAGCAGTCAGAAAGTGAGAGGAAGAGAGAGAGTGTGTGAGTAATGAGGAGAGGCATAAAACATGATGAAGAGAGAGAAAGATGAGTTATTTGTGAATAAAATAATATATATTTTTTTACATATTAAGCTACAGTTGGTTCTCATAAATGAGAACTAACCATTCACAAATGGTAAAAAAAAATTAAAACCTATCCCAAGATGTAGCTTCTTTTTGCCTTGTTGGTTGCTAAAATAGTAACTGGGGGGATTTTACACCCTTAATACTTGTGCTCTAAGGTTGTATATATATAATCCTACTGTTAATGGATTGTAAAAATAAAAACACATATTTTAATAGTGTGAGAGTGAAGAGAGGAATTGAGGGAAGAGAGAGATGGGAGAGAATTGAATTGTTTATATTATTTTTTTTGGTATAGTTTATATTATTTTAATGAGTTGTACGTAAAAATAGAAATTGTGATGTTGGGTGAGTTGTAAAATAGGATTGTAAAATAGATAAAGTAAGTTTTGAGGACGTATAATAGACATTTTTTTTTTTTACATATGCTAATGCTCTTAGCTAGTTATTAGAAGGCAAAACAAATAGAATAGTGAGAAAAGGCATACAAGTACAGGCCTGGGTAGCGGATGAACATAAAGAAAAAAAATACATAAATGAAAAGAAATGATATAGATAAGAAGATATTTAATAATGAGAAGTGGAAAAGAGACTTGGGTCTGTCTGGATACTGTTTATTTTGCTGAAACTGAAAACTTATTGCTGAAAGTACTGTACATAAAAGTAAAAGTTAGTTGAAATAATACAATGGGGCCATGAATAATACCAAAAGGTGCAATAGAGCCCATAAATAGTAGTAAAAATAAACTGAATAGTAAAATAGTTTTAATTTTCATCTCTGTCCAAATAGAGGCTTGGAAGATGTGTGCGTGGAGGAGAAAAATTAAGAGAAAAAAAATTAAATAAATATGAGAAGGAGTTGAAACAGGTCAGTGGGGACAAAAAATAAAAAAGAGTAAACGTGTTAGAGATGGAGTTGGCAGGTGGGTTGGGCAACGTGCTAGCCAAAAATATTAAAGCACTTGCTGAGCCTTAATTCAGTTGTTTCATTGTTGCCTAGCCTTAATTAGTACTTTAATTAAAATAATAATAATTTTAATGAATTGATTAGACAAGTTTTAAAATAATTTAAATGTATTTAAAATAATAACTGATGAGTCCAAATTTCAACTGTATTGTTATTGATTATGGACGAACTCAAGATACGTTATGCATTTATGGCGAATATTTATGCCGAAGAGTAACAGAAAGAGTAACGGGAAAGAAGATGTTACACAAATCAAATCATTAGCTTGTAACGTATTAACCGTTACAAATAAGAATAAATGCAGAGATCCGTTACTCATTAAAGACAATGGCTACAAAGCCAAAGAAGAACAGGACCAAAAAGTACACACAATTATCACCCCAAAAACTATTCCCAAGTTGTATTCTCTCGCAATATGCTTCAATTGAATTCATTTCTAACTTAATCATTAGAAGATTTTTAGCAAACACAACACCCGTGTATTTCTCTTTCTCTACCTCAAATCTTATTGTAGGTTTATCCCTGGATGAATCTATTGCCATTTTCCATCCACACAGATGAAGAACTCAACTGTTGATTTTTTGAATTATCAGTTTGATGGCATTTGTGGGGAACATTGATCATTTAAGCCATTCTTAGTGCAAGAATGACCCAGGAGCAAGCAGCACAATAGATTTAGGCTCTCACAATCAATGTAGCAAAGTTGACTCACTAGAAATGAAGAATTGTGAAGAGCAGTTGAATCCCAAAATGAGGAACGGTAGCGGAATACCGAAAATCAGAATGATGAAGAACAACCTCGAAGATTTGAAGGGAGTAATAATGAAGAGGAGTTAGACAGTCAAATTAACAGAAGTACAAGGGTGTTAAAAGAAAATTCATCCATATTGGAAAGTGAACTCTGTAGCATGAGGAGAGAAATGGATGAACTCAGGAGTGCCGTAAAAAACAAAGTCGTGGAGAACTTGGACGGAATGATTCGAAGAATAGATTCACCGTTCACCACTGAGGTGTTGAATCATCCTCTTCCACCAAAGTTTTGCCTCCCTAAAATAGAGTCATATGACAGTTTGAAAGATCCTTTGGACCATATCGAATCGTTCAAAACCTTAATGCATCTACAGATGACTCCGGATGAAGTAATGTGCAGGGCTTTCCCAACTACATTGAAAGGTGCAGCCAGATTTTGGTTTAGTAAAATACCCTTAGGTACCATTGCAAACTTTGAGCAACTCAGCAAAGGCTTTGTTCGTCATTTCATTGGAGGGCAGAGACATAAGAAGCCAACATGACATCTTCTTAACATCCATTAGGTAGAAGGACAATTGTTGAGGCAGTATGCAATTCGCTTCAACAAAGAGTTATTGCAGGTGGACAAAGTAGAAGATCAAGTCATCCTCATTCCTAACGACCTTCCAGGCCGGGTCGTTACCTAGGGACTTTTTCTTTTCGATTACCAAAAGTCCACCAAAGACAATAGCAGAACTGCTCCACAAAGCCCAGAAGTATATGAATACAAAAGATGTAATAAAAAATATAGAGAAGCAGTTAACTTGACATCATCTTTTCATAGAAGAATGCTTGTGGTATCAGACAACCATGTGACGATCCATTGGTAATAATGCTCAAGATAGAAGAATTCAACATTCACCGAGTACTAGTTGATAATGGAAGTGCAGCAAACATTATTTATCTACCTACATATCAACAAATGAAATTGGGTAAAGAGAGACTCCGACCTTTTACTTCCCCTTTGGTGAGTTTTACCGGAGACAAGACTGTCCCTAAAGACATTATCAAGCTAACCATAACTGCAGGCACTCATCCAACCCAAATTTCTAAGGAAATTGATTTTCTTGGGGTGGATTGCCCATCAACATACAATGTCATTTTGGGATGACCAATGCTTAACCGACTAAAATCAGCAACGTCAACATACTATCTGAAGGTGATCTAAAGGTGAAGTTCCGAATAGCCCACAATGTAGGAAAGATCTGAGGAGATCAGGTTCTGGCTAGGGAATGCTACCAAGCCACTCTAACTTCTGGAGAAAATCATACGTGGATGATAGATGAGCCAGACCCTACTTCAAAACCAATAGAAACATTACAAGATGTGGAGATTGTCCCAAGAGAGCCGACCAAAGTGATAAAGGTAGGATTGGCCTTCTTAGCTTCAGAAAAGACCAAAATAACCACCTTCCTGAAAGAAAATCAAGACGTCTTTGCATGGAGTCATGAAGATATGCTAGGGATAGACAGAGAGATCATTCAACATCATCTCAATGTTAACTCGGAGTGCAAACCGGTACAACAGAGACAATGAGTATTCGCATCAGAACGCAATAAGGTAGTAAAAGAGGAGGTCAACAAACTTTTGACAGCAGGCTTTATCAGAGAGGTCTTCTATCCTAACTGGTTGGAAAATGTTGTGATGGTCAAGAAGGCTAATGGCAAATGGAGGATGTGTGTTGATTTCATGGTCCTAAATAAAGCATGCCCAAAGGATAGTTTTCCACTGCTCAGAATTAATCCACTAGTGGATTCTACTGCTGGACATAAGCTTTTGAGTTTCATGGATGCTTTTTTTGGTTATCACCAAATTCCGATGAATGAAGAAGATTAAGAGAAGTTTGCTTTCATTACCAATCAAGGATTGTATTGTTATAGAGTTATGCTCTTTGGACTTAAGAATGCAAGGGCCACATACCAAAGGTTGGTAAATCGAATGTTCTCTTAACAAATAGGGAGAAATGTGGAGGTATATGTAAATGACATGCTGGTGAAGAGCAAGGAAGAAGAAAATCATATGGACGATTTGAAAGAGACCTTCAACACTCTACGTAAATACAAAATGAAACTAAACCCAACAAAATGTATTTTTGGTGTTTTTTAAGGGAAATTCCTAGGTTTCATGGTGTCCTAACGAGGCATAGAGGTAAATCCAAAAAAAGTATGGGCAATTCATCTCTAGAGCGACAAACAAGTGTTTACCATTCTTCAAAGTCTTGAGGAAAGCTTTCCAATGGACTGGCAAATGTGAGGAAGCTCTGATGAAGTTAAAGGAGTGCTTAACACAACCACCCTTGCTGATCCCATCAGTGATGGGAAAGAACTGTACCTGTATTTGGTAGTGTCTACCACAGCGGTAAGCTCGACCTTGATCAAAGAAGAAGAAGGGGTACATAAACCAATATATTATACTGGCTAGGCTTTTCAAGGAACCGAAGCCAAGTATCCAAAGCCAGAGAAGATTGCTTTTGCATTGATAATTGCCTCAAGAAAACTCCGTCCTTGTTTTCAGCCTCATCCTATCATTGTCATGATAGATCAGCCAATAAAGAAACCGATGAACAAAATAAACGTAGTAGGGCACCTTGTTCAGTATGCCGTTGAATTAGGTCAATTTTACATAGAATACAACCACGAGTTGCAATTAAAGCCCAAGTCTTGACAGACTTCATTGTAGAATTCACTCATGCCAAGACGAAGTAGAGTCTCCCAAGAGAACATGGACAATCCAAACAGATGGATCTGCCACCATGGAGGCCAGAGAAGTAGGAGTTGTTCTCATATCACTAGAAGGAGATGCCATGAAGTATGCAATCAGGTTGTAGTTCCCAACAATGAATAATGAAGCTAGGTATGAAGCTCCTCTAACAAGCTTAAAGTTGGTAGAATTGTAGCAGCCAAAGATGTGATCGTCCAAGCAGATTCTTAGTTGGTGATTGGTCAAGTGAAGGAAGAATACGAGGTGAAGGGAGAAAGAATGCAGAAGTATTTGAAGCTCGTCCAATAGATCTTGCCATACTTTGATGACATTGACTTTTAGCAGATCCTTTAAACAAAAAACATGGAGGCAAACTTCTTGGCAAGATTGGCCTCATCAGTTGATTATAAAACTTCTATTATTTTATTTTTGAAAGAAGGACGACTTCCTAAAGATAAAGTAAAAGCACGAAAGATTCATATGGAAGCCACATGCTTTGTTATGATTGACGAAGTGTTATACAGACGAGGGCATTCACTCCTGTATCTACGGTGCACTTGCCGAGAAGAATCCAATTATGCTTTACGAGAAATCCATGAGGGTGTTTGTGGAAATCATTAGGTGCAAAATCTTTAGTTGGAAAAACACTTAAAGCTGGCTACTACTGGCCAACATTGTAGAAGGATGCACATGACCTCGTCAAAGTGTGCGATAGATGTCAATGATTTGCCAATGTCCAGACATGACTAGGAGAATCAATGACGCCAGTAATGATGAGAATCAACAAGCATCAAAGGATACATTGCATGATCCAGTTGGGCCTATTATTAGAGCAAGATCTAAGAAGATCAAAGAAGCACTTAATGGACTGATTCAAGAGATTTGGGCTGATTTTAACACAGGACATTCCAAACTTGGCTCAAAGGAAGATGAAGGCGTACTAAATTTAATCTAAGCTATTGAGAGCTGATGGCTTAAATGGGCATGATTTATGGTGTGGATTAATGGCTGATTGACTTTCCAGCTGCATAACAATGAATAGATATTTTTCCTATTCTGGAGGTGCTAATTTCAAGCCAAATCAACTTTAATTTAGGCTTTTATTATTTAGTACATTTTTTTTAATATATTCTTCCTTGTGGAGTTCACATTTTATACCTTCAGTTTGTGATTCAGTTATAATCATTAGGTTGAGGTTTGATACTAATACCTTTGGCTTGCATTTCAATTATAAACGTTGGGTCGTGGTTTCTATCAAATCTAAATTGTAGCTTTCTTGGGAAAGTGTTCCAATATTATTTGTTGGGTCTCAAAATATGACGATTGAGGTTCGCATCATTTGGTATCAGAGCATAGGTTCTGAAATCAGGTTTACTATCCCTTTTTCTTTTGTTTCCTGTTATCGTCCTATCTTGTTCCTTTTGTGTTCTTTATTCCTAGTTCTTATTTTGTAACGTGCACCAAGTTGATATTGTGCAGCAAGTTAAAAAAAATGTGAAAAAAGAGAAAAGAAGAAGAAGAAGAGACGTTAGAAAAGAAAAGAAAACAGAAAAAAAAAAATTGTTTGTAGTTTCAGTTCTCTCAAACCAAGATATTGTTTTCTTTTGTCCTCTTCCTTTGATGTATTGTTTTTGTAATATCTTCTTGCTGTCGGTATTGGTTTAAATACTACAAGTTGAATTTCTTGATCAAGTTTATTAGTTTAATGAAGAACTGAAAAGGGGAAGCTACAAGAGGAAAAAGGTAAGTGAGTGAGAGACTAATATCGGGAAAAAGCCAATTTAAGAGAGAAACACGAGTGTGAGTGACCTAATTTAAGTGCAAACACGTGAGGGAGTATTGTGAGGAATTATTTCTAACATCTCTCTATAGTTTTAAAAGTATGTCTTCCAGGGGAAAAACATCAAACAGAGAAGGAGGGGAGGAGTCGTCCTTAATGTTGTAGGCTATGAAACAACAATTTGAATGCATGAACGTGGTGTTTAATGAGATTTGGGATCAAATGGATAGGTAAGATGCTGTTATTGCTACTTTGCATGAGGAGTGTCCTTAAAGAGTCCCTAATGCTAGAAGGCAAGAAAGGCATGCGCGCGTTAATGATTTTGATGACGACCACGAGGATGAGTTCGAAGATGAAGAGGATCAAGCTTCATTAAACAATGAGGGCAGGTTTGTGCCAGGGGGAGAAAGGTGTGGTAGAGGTTTTCGAAGAGATTTGAGATGGCAAGATGGGACTGACTGAAATCTAGGAAACATCAAAATGAAGATACCATTGTTCCAAGGGAAAAACGATCCTGAAGCATACTTGGAATGGGAGAAGATAGTGGAGTTGATCTTTGAGTGCCACAACCACTCCGAGGAGAAAAAGGTAAAACTCGCTGTCATTGAGTTTATTGACTATACTATTATATGGTGGGATCAACTTGTGATGAACAGAAGGAGAAACCATGAGAGGCTTACTGAGACGTTGGAGGAAATGAAGGCTAGCATAAGGAGGCGGTTTGTCCCTAGTCACTACTATAGGGACTTGTATTAGAAATTAAT